>JACEFZ010011587.1:0-57500 GCA_014155875.1 Cepaea nemoralis | reverse complement strand
TGTTGCACTAAATCTGTCTGTCCTGTGCTGTCCGAAAAGATCGTCCTGTAGTCTTGTATCAGTTGTCTGCAACTGTCAGTTTGTGTCTGAGTCAGTTTAGGATTTACCTTAATGTCTTGTAAGTTGGTCGTCGTGTCAAGACCTGGTGTCGGTATCTCGTCAGTGTCGTTGTCGTCCGTCTGGTCCACTATGGAGGTGCGTGCTGCAGTCTCTACTTGTTCGTCTTGCCTGTGGTGATAAGGTTTGAGCATGTTAATATGGAAAATTTTATGTTTGTCCCTAACTGCAATCTCGTAATCTACCGTCGAAATTTGTCGTAGCACTTTGAACGGTCCTTGCCATGAGTCAGTTAGGAGATGTCTATCACTTGGCAAAAGAAGAAGAACGTCCTGTCCTGGCGTCAGTGTAATAGTTCTATTTCCTCTGTTAGCATATTGTCGGTAAATAGCTCCTGATTTTTGGAGAGCTTCTTTGGCTAATATACATGATGTCATAATTCTATCACGCAATGATGTTACATGTTCATAAGGTGAAATGGGTATAGACACAGTTGTACTTCCAGTCAACATAGATTCATACAGAGATAATGGGCCGCGTGGTTGTGCACCATATAACATTTCGAATGATGAGAACCCAGTGCTGGAATGGGGCACTTCCCTATATGCAAACAAAATGGCAGGCAGACAAGTATCCCAATCTTCAGGATGTTCTTGGGTTACCTTAGAGAGCATATGTTTCATATCGCCATTAATCTTTTCTATTATACCGGTCGAATGTGGGTGATATGGACTGTTGAAGTATTGTTTAACACCCAACATTTTGGTAAAGGCTTGTGTAGCCGAGGAAATAAACTGGCTACCCCGATCTGAAAGGATTGTATCAGGGAATCCTACCCTCGCAAAAATATGAAAGAACACTTCCATGATGTCGTTGGAAGTTATGTTCTTCATTGGAATCGCTTCTGGCCAACGAGTACATAGATCGATGAGTGTTACAATGTATCTATTACCTTTGGATGTTATATGGTTCAGAGGACCAACTATATCGACCAAGATCTTTTCAAACGGTCTACTAGCCAAATCAGTAACTTGCAATTCAGCTTGTGGGTGTTTACCCTTTTTGACAAGCTTTTGACAGATGTCACACGATCTGCAATACTGTTTGGTATCGTTGCAAAACTTTGGCCAATAAAATTGAGTAAGTAACCTTGCTCTAGTTTTAGCATAAGCCATGTGTCCTGCAAAGGGTATGTCATGAGCTATCTTCAATGCTTGCTTGCGGTTTTCTAACGGTAGCACTGTTTGTTCTATAGTGCTGGAACCTTTGGTGTAATACCTTGTTAGAATTCCGTTCTTGAGAGCAAAGTACCATTGAGCATTCTTTGCTACTCTTGGCTTTTGGCCGATAAGTTTAAAATACTTTTGCAGAGATCGATCGGCTTTCTGAGATGTTATAAACGTCTCCCTAATTGTCTCAGGAGATGTTACAACAGGACTTACTCGTTGTAAAGCCTCTGTTTGATCGATTCGATCTTGCATCTGTGCAGTAGTTCGAGTTACTGCGTTTACTACATTGCAACGATCATTCTCATCACACATTGATGTTACATTCACACAATTACATGTATGTTCTGGTATAGCCAGGTTGGTATTTGTTCATTCAATTACAGGTGGTAATACATCATGAATGGTGATTGGTGATGAAGGTGAAGTGCTAGTATCAATATTACAACTGACAGATGATGTATTGATGTCATGTGGTATGTCATTCACTTCAGGAAGGTTTCCAATGATAATATCACAGCAAGGATTGGTTAATGCTGCGCATTTCACCTTTCCTGTAAGGAATGGTGTAGTTATATATGCCCATGCAGGTGGATATTTCTCTATGTTCCTTGAGAATGTCCTGCATGTGACATATTTACCACTATATTGTGTTGGTAAAATATAATCTCTCTTTACACCAATGAGAGTACTTCCGCTATCACGTAAAACTGTGGCAGGTTTACCATTAACATACCCCTGGTGGATGTTCAGTTTACCTTTGGAGTTTACTACAGAATTGGCCTCCTCACTGGTAATAGGTATAGAATGGCCGCATGTTAACACGCCATCCTCATGAAATTGATCACAAATGGTACATTTTTCCTGATGGAATACTTCAATGGAATGTGCCGTGTTTACTGGGTGATCTTGTACACTTTCATCTTCTGACGAAGAAATGTCAAACATGGCTGCATTAGCCTTTTTGGTCATTGACTTGGCTTTACAATCCTTACGCCAGTGACCAAAAGCCTTACAAAGGTAACATTTTGTAAGTTTTTTGTAGTTCTTCCTCTCTTTCTCTTGCTTAGAAATGTAATTATGCAAGTAAGCAGTGTACCCAGGATGTTGGTCGCACATATCATGCTCATTGTGTGCATAGTTGCAATATTTACACTGATATAATTTCTCTGCAGTTTGCCTATAAGGTCTTTGTTTGTTATCTGACCCTGCCTGATATTTGCCATATGTAGCTGCTGTTACAAAGTCTGTGCTGGTCAGACTACTAGAGAAACAATGCTTATTGGCTGCAAAATAACCAGAGCCACGACTTTCAATCTGTTGAACACTTTCGCACTGACATTCCAACAAAAATGTAGTAAAGGGGGCTGGGAGAGATGCAATAATCTTATCTCTCAACATAAGGTCAACTAATTTGTCATAACTTCCATTTACTTTGGCTGCTGACAGCCATTTAGAAAAAGATATTTTGAATTTCTGAGATGTAATCAGAGAACGTGTGTGTTGGCTTAGGAGACAACTTCCTAAACTGTTCTCTATAACCTGATTCATCTAGCAAAAAATGTGACATAATTTTTGCTTTAATGTAAAGATAATCTTCTTTCAGGTCATTTGGGATCGACTCTATAACTTTAAGAGGTTCCCCAGAAAGACTTCTTACATATACTATCCCCCATTCTGGTTTTGGGATTTTGTAATGATCCATAACAAATTCAAAATTTTGGGTGAATGCTGCTATGCAATCACCTGTGTTGTAACTTCTGATCAGACCTTGATACTTCTTATGAGGTTGATCTTTGTCTGTTTCTCTATTCACTTTATCTTTAGAACATTCAGCTTTTAGCTGTTCAATTTTTAGTTGTGTTTCTTGCTCTTCTCTCTTACTTTGGGCTAAGATCTCAGCTTGCCTCACTGCAGCTTCTGACTGTTTTAGAGCAGCTTCTGACTGTTTTAGAGCAGCATCTGATTGTGCTTGTTGGAGCTTTAAAGTAGCTTCTGAGTCTGCCTCTTTATTTTTCAGAGCAGCTTCTGCTTGTGCCTGTTGAAGCTTTAATGCAGCTTCTGAGTCTGCCTCTTTACTTTTTAATGCCCTTTCGGCCGCTCTCTCATTCCTCTCACTAATTTGCTCTTGTTTCAAAAGATATTCTGCATATTTGCTTTCACTCCATGTTCTCAATCCCTCACCAGACATATTCATTTTTAAACCCATTTCAATGAAATCGTTTAAAGAAGACATGATGAACAATAGGTATGATAGAATAAATATAAACAAAATTACTTATGATGTTAGTAAGTTACAAGTATATATATATAGCACAGTTAATGTCTAAAGCCAGACTAACGAAAGTATAACGAAAGCTGGAAAAATTTTTTATACTCAAGTAATCCTTGGGTACTGTGCTGTTCAGTGGTGCTCGAAATCACACTGGAACGTCTTTCGGGTTGACGCACAAAAAATTTTTGAAGTTCACCAGACTCAGGTAAAGTTGACCCAAAAAACCTGCACTTTTTAAACTAACCGAAATTAGAACATTTGTAAATGTATGGTGTGTGTAATGTCACTGAAGTCTGTAAAGGTTTGTATGCTGTCAAGTATTATTGTTTGTCGTTACCACAACCAACAACTTTCACGCTCACGCTAACCCTACTCAATGACATTCAAGGGCTCGGCCGCCATTTTGGATTTTAGGTACAAAAGTTGTTGAATTTAGTGCTAAGTCTGAAGACGCCTCGGTTGGCTTCAAATAATATCTTCACACTTATACTTGAATTAAATCAACTCTATTACTTCGTTACTTTACCTTAATTTATGACTTGCGCACTTCTATCGGAATGTTCACATTCACTTCAAACTCGGACAAAACAATTTTATACGTTCGCATTTGATTCAAAACCAGGACGAAAGCCACCACATTCGCACTTGTCAGAGTCTTGCGTAACACAAGACAAGTAGCTCGTTTTCTGGCAAGTGTGAAGTAATATCAAACTATCAAATCACACGAAGTGAATATCCGAAAGTATTATTCACACGCTTTATTGACGCGCTGCAGTTATTATCGCACAAACATCGCGCACTGACAATCCATAGCAATCATTTCAGCATGAACAATATCACTACAATACATAATAATACATGCAAGCAATAAACATCTCACTTACAAGTCAAACTATTCAAGCATTCGACTCAGTCTCCCACTGTCGTACAGGCTAGCTCTCAAGGCAGATTCAAACACAACTCGCGACCTGTCCGTTCAACAACCTAAGCCCGTCTGCCAGTTCTGGCGTCCTACACGCTACACGCTCACGTCAGCTGGTGTCCCCTGCACGGTTCACGGGGTGAACTCAATTGCTGTGCGTGGCTGCTTATCCAGGCGTCGGTACAGACGCCGCGTTCTCTCTGCCGTGTTTAACATTACTCAGGGTTGCGTGTTGTTATGGTGTCTGGCGTTGGTACAGACAACGCGTCGCAACCTCGGATGTGAGACCTTGACATTTGTAGAGTGGGTGTGTGGTAATATGTTATGTTTGATCTTGGCTCTATTGTGTTCTGAGCGGTGGTATTGAGACCCTTGGAAATATTTGACCTAAATGGAGTTAACATAGGCACAAGCTAAGCGTGAAGTCTGTAGGAAGCAAAGTGTTCTAACTGCGTGATGGCGAAGTACCTAAAACATATAGTAAAGTGCAGGCAGTGAGCTCATAATAGTTTTCTTGATTATTGCTTGGTACAATTGCTGTGGTGGGAGTGGGGTATATTTCTCCTAAGTGGATTCGGGGGTGGAAGGGGTGGTGGTGTATGTGGGAGAATTAGGATAATGATTACCGGTATTACCAGTATCACTGCATTATCTATGTTATGCAGGTAAATCCAATAAATGTTGACGTGTTGTGTCTTGTTGATTCAACCCAAGCATGCTTTGGCTTATTTGTGATTTCTTGGCAAGTTTACGTTCAGTATTTTGTCACTGCTTTCTGACCGATCGGCATTCCTACCATTGAATGAAAACCAACGCAAATCTCCCCCACTGTGTTTGGAACGTGGTATGCGGGATAGCAAATTGATTGTCATCAGTACGAAGGTGTTATTTATGTGTTATGTAGGCAAACCCAATTAGAGTCGAAATATTGTGTTTTGGTGAGTAATCTTTTGTACTAACATGGTTTACTCTGGGTGCTTAGTAAAACTCATTCAAAAGATGTATTGTTCCTGTATTTGTTTTTTAATCAGAACACAGGCAGAGCACCTATAAGTAAAAATAATTTGCGTCTATAGGTTTGAATGAGTTTATATATATATATATATATATATATATATATATATATATATATATATATATATATATATATATATATATATATATATATATATATATATATATATATATATATACATATATATATATATATATATATATATATATATATATATATATATATATATATATATATATATATATATATATATATGCTGTAACATCCATTTGATGTCACACCATACATGCTTGTCAGACTGCAGATTTTGTGTTATTTGGTGGAGATTAATAAAGATCAGTCACTGTTGTTTCTAGTTTGCTACTTTAGTTTGCATGAACTTAATTAGTACACTCGCTCCTGTTATTGATGAGAGATGAGATGAGATGTGAGATGAGATGAGATGAGAGATGAGATGAGATGAGAGATGAGATGAGAGATGAGATGAGAGATGAGATGAGAGATGAGATGAGATGAGAGATGAGATGAGAGATGAGATGAGAGATGAGATGAGATGAGAGATGAGAGCTGCTGTTATTGCAGCCTAGTTGTTAAACCTAATGACCGGGTTGAGAGGCTCCATTATTAACCTCTGGCTCAGATCAGGTATATATTCTTTCTGTCTACGGTCTCTGTTTTTGTTAGTCCAGGGACCGATGCCAGGTTTCTGCTCCTTATTACACTTTATCCTCTTACACATCGTGAAGCGAGGTACATTTACCTGGCATAAGATCTCACTTATTTCCGACACTACTGGACGACCGATCTCAGTACACAAGACATCAGGCGCGATTATACCATTGTTTGTAATCATTCGTTGTGAAACATTCCTTATATGCATGCAAACATGTATCTCTGCGCACGTCTGGCAAAGCAGATATGCACCACATCGTTTTTCTCAGCTAATAATGAAGATTGAAGCATGACATTTAGCACACTTCAAATAAGGCATGTGTCGATTATTTACACATCTTGCAACCCAACCGGCCAAATAATATGGCTGCCTTAAACCGTTGAAATGGAACGTGATAGCAACGTACGTTATAAGCAACACATTGTGATAACTCGCTGTAGTTAAGGAAACGGATGCGAACATCCACAAGCGTCTATATGATGTGTATGTGAGTTTGCAGTCGACAGGAGTACAGTCAATCGCTGAGTTCAGAGAATCAAAGAAACAGGAAGTGACGATACGGAGCCGCTTGATCGGAAGCGCTGTGGACTTCCTGTCAAAGTCACAAACGCAGAAATGTTGAAATACGATAAGTACATTGTTCTTACTGATAGACGACTCACTACTTAACAATTGGCCTGACAACTGTAATGTCAGTAATGGTAGTGCAAATGCAGTTATAAAAACACTTGGATTTTCTAAGGTTTGCGCAAGATGGGTTCCTCGAAGTCTAGCACATTGTCATGGATCGCAATGGAACTCAATTTCGTCTGCATTGGAGCGTTTTAATGCTAACTGGGATAACATTTTGGCTAAGATCGTTACAGGTGACGAAACCTGGGCACTTCATTTTGAATCTGAAACAAAAAGACAGTCAATGGAGTAGCATTATCCGAAATCACCACGGAGAAAGACATACAAGACAACTCCTTAAGCTGGAGAGGTCTTGATCATTGTCTTTTGGGACACTGAAGTGTGATTCGTGTGGATGTTATGTCAAGAGGAGTGATAGTCATTTCGCAGGCTTACATTAAGACATGGGGGGGGGGGGGGAAACCCAGTCAACGTTTTCGCAGACTTCAGCAGCAAAAGAATCCAGCAGACCTGCTTTTCCTCCAGGACATTGCGTTCCAGTATGACAGTACAGGGCAAGATGTGGTGAGTAAAATAAGACGTGACAAGCGCAGAACGTTTCAGGGCAGGAAAAAAAGCTGGGAGCAGCCACCGTGGTGGAGTTTCGAGGTGGAGAAGGCTTGGGTGGATAAGCATAGTGCTGTAAGGAGATGGCAAAATGCCAAGAAGAACAGAGCTGGTCATCCTAGTCCCTGCTTGCACTTAGAAAGAGAGATGCACACAAAAGTAAGCTATTTCAAAAAACTGGTCAAGGTCGTTAAATGCGAAAAATGGGCAGAGGTGTGTCAAAGACTAAGCACAGACAAGTCACTGAAATTGTTCTGGCGACTACATAAAAGCATGAGTGGTGTAGTCAAGAATAAGAGCATTTCAGACTTCCAAGGTGCTGACCTCACCTGGCAGAGGACTGACGAGGACAAGGGCAAATCCCTCTTTGAACGCTAACTTAAGCAGGGCAACCAGACAGACATGGGAGGCCGAAATCTGGCCAAGGAGGTTACCTCAGACAGATGCAAGGCCCAGAACACTTCGGAGGAAGACACATTGACAGTGAAAGAAATCAAGGCTGTGCTTCGACGATCAAAAAACAGTGCTCCAGGTCCTGATGGCATAAGATACGACGACATAAATAGGTGTACCGACAATGAGCTAGAGAAACTAGCAGACATGTACAACAACAGTATAGGGAGTGCCAGCATCAAGGAGGAATGGTTACACAGCTATCTGATTCCCTTGCCGAAGCCTGACAAAGACCACAAAAAAATTCAGGGATATCGAATTATAACCATGCGGAATACAATAGGCAAGCTGCTGGAGAAGGTAATTGCCAGGAAAATATCAAGCCAACTAGAGAGGCAAGGTGTTTTCCCACCTACCCTGGGTGGGTACCGTCCAAAAAGAGAAACCTGGACCAATGCAGCAGTCTTTGCCCATGATGTCTACGAAGGTTTCCACTCAGGCATTGAAACCGTCGCTGCAGCGATTGATCTTGAGGACGCATACAACAGAGTACCACTGGATTTTTTAATGTTTCAGCTTCTTGAACTAAACGTAAGTCCATTCCTCCTTAGTTGGATCGCTGCAGCCCTCTACCAACGGAAAGTAGTTTTTAGATGTGGCAGTTGGACTTCGGAACCAACAACAATATATCCTGGCCTACCACAGGGATCACCATTATCTCCGGTACTGTTCAACGCCTACACAGTGAGAATCACCGAGTGAGCAGATCACTGGACCTGGCAGGACATTGTCAGTATGCCGATGATGTTTTAGTGTATCGTCAGGGTAAGGATAGAGAGGAGGTTGCTGTGGAACTACAAACCGAACTCAATCGCATAAGTACTTGGTGTGATGAAGCTGGGGCAATGGTCAACCCAACAAAGGCAACAGTGACTTGGTTCTCGTTGAATAATCATATTGTCAACAATCCAACACCAACTGTAATGCTGTGTTAAGAGACGGTGGAAAGAACGCAGGCAATGAAGTACCTGGGGATACGGTTTGATCGAAGCCTTGCTTATAATGTGCACATAGACCAGGTGATAACAAAGGCCAAGCGGGGTTTGGCAGCGATGCGGGTGATGGCGGCAGCAAACTGTGAGCAGCGCCATCTATGTCTACTGTACGAGGGGCTGGTCATGTCTGTTTTGGAGTATGCAATGGCAATCCTGACTCTCAGCCATAAACAGATAGAAAGGATGGAAAGGATACAGAATGAAGCTATGCGCATTATTCTTGGATGTACAAGAGATACAGCATGCAGGGCGATGCGCTACCTTCTTGATTTTCCAACCATTGAAGAGAGAATACAAGTTTGCAGGGCACGCGCCTACCTCAGAATTAACGCAAACACACAACATCCACTGCATAGTGAAATTAGGAAGGTGAAGGGCAGCAGGTTAAAAAGAGGACGGTCGTGGATGGGTCAAGCCGAAGACATTCTTCAACAGGTGTGTTCACTTGAGGACTTAGAACCTGGCGAGGAGTGGGTGCAAGTGCCAACAGATTTCTGCACATCCTTTTCAGTTTGCATCCAACTAGATAGAAAATGCAGACAAGAAAATCCGGCTGCTGTTGAGGCTGAAGTACAAGCGTTGATTTTCGAGAATTCGCTAGACGGTGACGCGGTCATCTACACAGATGGGTCGGTCGTCCGACATGTGAGAAGCTCATGGGCCTTTACAGCTCGGGCCGGAGGGAGAATTGTGAAGGAGGACTCTGGTGCTTTCACTGAAACCACAAGTAGCCTGACCATGGAAGTCATGGCAGTAAGTAAAGCAATAACATGGCTCGAGACACAGACATTCACTAGGGCTTGTTTCCTTAGCGACTCAATGAACATGATCAAGAGGATAGAGGAGGGGTCGATCCGAAGAGAATGGTTGCTGCCTCTGAAGCGGTCTCGGCTGGCAAAGATTAGTTTCATCTTCGTGCCAGGTCATGCGGGAGTACAAGGAAATGAGCGGGCTGACAAGCTCGCAGGTGAGGCTACTGTGGAGGGCGGACGCGTCATGGACCAGGCTGACATTCTGAATGCTCTACGAGAAGTGAGACTTTTGCGAGAACCAAGTGATGACTGTGAATCTACAACAATGGCCAGACTGCGGGAGCAGCAAATTAAAAGAGGGGTGGCCAAACAAGAACACTACGCAGGAAGCCAAAGAAGATTGATAAACCAACACAGAACTGGCATCGTTAGCCGCTACACGCTGCGGGATTTGCTGAGGAGGGGATCCGAGCACTTATGGACTGAATGGTTCGATGTGCAACGAGGATGATCTGTCGACTAACTAACTAACTAACTAACATTGCGCGCCCTCACACAAGTCTGGCAACACGGGAAGCAATCACCAAATTGGCTTGGAATGTACCACCCCATCCACTCTATAGTCCTGATTTGGCACACTCTAAATTTTATCTCTTTGATCCACTTAAAGATGCACTCCGTGGAACAAGGGTTTAAGATGATGACGCAGTGATTAATGTAGCAAAGAAATGGTTGCATGATCAAGACACAATTTGGTACGGGCAAGGAATATATGCAGTTGTTTCACACCTTTGAAGTTGATGGAGATTACGTTGAATAATGCCGATGTTTACCAGACATAACCATATATATTGTGTATAAATTTTATGTTTTATTGAAAAAATAAACAGCTCCTGAGAATAAATATATGATGCATTACTTTCTGAATGACCCATGTATATTGATTTGCTTGGTTGTTTTGGGGATTTGAAGTTTGAATATTGAGCACAACTCACTACTGACAACGCTGAACGTATTCCGGTACGAACCATGGGCCTTGTCCACAGACATGGAGCTGTGTAAGACCCAAGATTCGTACCGGAATACTATCAACGTAACCATTAGTGGGTTGTGCTTCGACTTCAATTTTTCAACAACAAAAATTTCAAATTCGGTCTCGTCTAACTTGCTTCCTCAGCGGTGGTTATTGTTGAGAGCAGTGGTTTTGGGGGTTTTTAGCCCTGCTTTTGTCTTGTGCGCTCTTACGAATAAGTCCTCCGTCGGACTGGTTACATAAACGTTTGTATCTGTGACATCAGCTAGAGGGTTGGTCGGCGGCTATCCTTTGTGCCCGTCTCCTCTTGTGGTTTTCTTTGTTGGTGCAAGTGCCTGGCTCGTCTGGCTTGGCTGGGTGCAGTCCTTATCAGGACTTTTTATTTGGACTTTTTGCCTCCTTTTTGTGTATTGACAGTAGAAGCTTTTCGATGTTACCATTTTCCTCCTTGCGCCTGTTTTCTATTTCGATAAATAGTTTATGTTTCCTTTCGCAGTCTTCCTCCGTTGGACACCCACGGGATGATCTCTCCGTCATCTATATAGTACCCGAAGCCGGACTCACAGTTATAGTATATCTCTGGGCATTCTATCGGTTGCCCCCTGAGTTTTTTGGGCTTCTTCTTCTCTTTTTCTTCTCAGCGGATCCTGAATTCCTTGCGCCCGAGTTCCTTTCTAATTGCCTCCAACATTGCCGACTCTAGGCACCCCTCCAAGGTATGTTCCTGGGGCCTATCCGCGTCGTCATCAGGGTGCTCATCTCGGTTTTCTTCAGATGTCGGGCGGGATATTGGTTTCCCCTTGGATATCTCGGGCGTCTTGGTCGGGCTGTGGCTTTAGCTTGCGGTTCAGGCTCGGTCTCTTGGTTTTCATCTTGAGGTTTCTCTGTGGTTTCTTGTGGGTTGAAGTTCCGGAAGACATCACGGACTGGCACAATGTCATAATAACACTGGGTTGTGAGTGCAGAGAATGGGTAGCGGGCCGTACTGAGTTTAAAGTGCAACAGCTGATCCAGAGCAACACACATCAAGGTGACATAATCATCTAAACAGATGGGTCAGTGGTGAGAAACAGACGTATTGGCTGGGGCTTTATTGCAAAGGCTAATAGACGAGTCTTGAAAAAGGAGAGTTTGGCATATGACACTACGACCTCCAGCATGATAATGTAGGTGGGGCGGCATTCCGGTGGCTAGAGGAGACCACTGCAACACACGTTGTATTTATTACGGATTCATCAGAGTATGCTTAGTAAGATGGAGAAAGGAATGTTTCGTGTGGAATGGCTCTCGTCGCTTCAGAGGTCACAGATTGTGAGAATTGTATGGATATTTTGCCCTGGCCTTGCGGGGGTATGTTGATAGGCTGGCAGGAAATGCATCTCGTGGTGGTAGTTTGCCTATGGACAAGTGGGTGGTCATGCGCTTGTGGGACCAGGTGGAGAAGGCGGAGGAACATTGAGAACCCATAAGTGGAAAGAATGAGATTGCGGGGGATCGGCAGCGGTTCTGGAAGAATGTCAAAACTGAGAGGTAAGACCATGAGAACTTTTAATCAGATAGCGGTGGGAACTATTAGTAGTATGACTCAGGCTGTTAAACGGGGGGACGGAGCACGTTTGGGAATGTCCTGAGTGCAGTGATGTCGATTCTTAACTCAACTCAACTGTGGTTTCTTGCATGGCTTCTGTTGGTTTGGAAAAAGTTCCATTTCAGCTTTCTGTAGTTCTCGCTCTGATTTAAAGGTTTGTAGGATTTCTTCGTTCTCCTTCTTTATCAGTGCTATATGTTCGACTTCTTGCTTGATGTTTTGATGGTTCTCCTTTATTTCAGCGAGCAGTTTCTCCTTGTCGCTGGTCGGAGTCGGCGTCAGCAGTGCCTTGACTTGCTTCTTCATCACGTCTATCTGGTTTTGCAGTTGATCTCTTTCAACTTGTGATATACCCGTGGATGTCTGCTGGGTGTTCGGAAGTCCGTGTGCAGCTTGGCCAGCGGACACTCCTTGAAGGCGTGGTGATCGGCGCAGTATCGGCAGATGTCCGTCTTGCTGCGACATGCTGCTCTGTTTTGGCCGGCCTTTTGGCATCTGGAACATTGATTGACTCTTGGGATGAATCTCTCTGGCTGTTGTATTTTCTAGTTGATTGATACGGTGGTCGGCATCTCGCTGCGCTCTGTCGTCACCACTGCCAAGGTTGTGGGAATCTAGGAGTAGGTGAGTCGCAGCTCCGCCTTCAAGAATCGTATGTGAAGATTCTCTTCTCGTATCTGATTCGGGATTTCTTCGTCCGATAGCTCCACTAGGATACGCTTGACAACCGACTTGCTTGTCGGTGAGTCGGTGTTTCCTACTCCGGTGTATTTCTCCTCCCTCTGCTTCTCAGTAGATTTTTCTCTTGTTTGTGGTGGTTTGTCGTCGTCCTTTCTCTTGGTAGCTTTGTTAGAGGTTGCTTGAGGTTCTTGTTGTTTGCTGCAGCTCGAACATAGATTCTCTCCGCTTGTCTTTTTGTGGGCTCCCACGCTGCACATCTTGGTTGCCACGTGTCTTTGGTGTTCTTGCCACGTGCCATTTCCCCCCGTATCAGGCTGCTTGACTTTTTCAGGTGACTTGTCATGTTAGCGCTCGCTGTTGCGAATGAATGCGTTGACCTCACGGGTTGTGCTCAATCTTAGACCCTTATATATGTTTACATGTTGTCCTTATTCAGTTAATTATTTTCTATATAACCCAAGAAGATTTCATCAGTTTCTAAATTGCATATCTATGCTGCTAAAGCATTTTTGTATCTGTGTAAATGAATCCAGTATACAATGGCGAGCTCCGTTCAATGCTTTCCTACATTATTATGTGTAATCTTCAGAAGAAACAAAAAAACTACTGAGCGTAATCTTGCCAAGAACATCAAAAGCAGCTGAAACATGCTAGTGTTGACTGCAACGTCCTGTAAGGGATATGCAAATATAAAGAATGTTCAGGATGCGCTTGGTTGACAGCCTGTCTGTGCATCATTTACTTGTTTGCCTGTTTAATATTTTACAGCCAATGATAATAACATTATTCTTCTATAAGTTTGGCACTCTTACAGGTCTCCTGTTTTGACAGTTTCTCTGGATATTCCTTTCTCACAACCACTGGTTTACATTTGATTGGCCTGGCAGTCTCTGCTAAATATTGTGTTTAGTAATTAAATTGGGGTGTTTATATTTGCTTTAACTGTTTCTGCTTGGATGCCACAGGGAAGAGCAGATTGTATATCTTTTAGAAGCCCGATCTCTTTACTAATTTCTGTTTTAGCAGGTATCTCACAGTAGATATACAGCTGAATGTCTACAGGTTTGATATCAGAAAAGTGTATGCTATTCGTCTCATCAGAAGTTCTCAAAGTATTCAGCCTATCTGATCATGTGATCTTTAATATTGCTGAGAATGTCCCCAATTAATTTGTTCAGTCCACTTGGCTGATTATATTGTCCTGTTGTTATCTATGTTGTTCAGCAAAGATCTCTGCGTTATATTTTCGTTTGTCTTATCACATCTTTCCCGCTGCTGCTTTCCGTGAGCTGTAATCAAAAGGTCTCAAAGATATGATCTGGAATCTTTGATAATGCATATATGGCCGTTATGTTGTTCTATCATTCCGTTTGGTGTTCCACACATTACTTTAGGGGCCATATTTCCCAACGTCTGCGGTTGGAGGACATTATTTAGGGCCGATATTTCCCCATGGTCTCCGATTGGAGCCCAGTATTTAGGGGCGATAATCCTCAGGGTCTCTGATTGGCGCTAAGTATCTGGGAGCGATATTCCTCAGGGTCTCTGATTAGAGCCCAGTATTTAAGGGTGATATTGAAGGCAGAGTTAGAGAGTTATTTTAACGCTACATATGAACTCACTAAGCAAGTCAAGTGTACATTAGGTATGAGAGAAATCTCCTGTCATTACGAGTTAATAGCCAAAAAGTGACTCCCAGTGATGAAACAATAACAAATTAATCTTAGAGAAAAGAAATCAAGGCAACAACTGTATTGAACAAAATAAGACAAATCAACAACTGTGATTTAGTAGTGGATTTATTCATTACTTGGATCAAAGGTCTTAGTGTAATAATTCGTTGCATGTTCATAGTGTTCAAGTTTTACCGAAAACCGTTGCTGTCGCTTACATATAGCTGTTCACCAGGGGCAGGGGTTTCTGGGAGATGCTTAAATTTGCACCCCATTTCAGCTATCATTGTTTTAGGGTCGCGCAATGGATGTAGTGGGTCACTTAATGGGTGTAGTGGATCGCTCGGTAGCTATAGTAGGTTCCGAGATTAGCTGAGTAGTGTACTAGGTCGTTCAATTGCTATACTGGGTCGCTAAGTTGGATTAGTGGGTAGCTCAATGACTACTATGGGTGGCAGGTGACTATAGTTGATCTCTGCATGGCTGTAGTGTGTATCTCAGTGACTGGGGTGTGTATCTCAGTGGCTGGAGTGGAGACTTCAGTGGGTGTAGTGCGTACATCAATGGGTGTAGTGAGTAGCTAACTGGGATACTTAATTAGGTAAAGGGCATTTATTTCGGTAAGACATCCCACTTTGATAAGTAACATTCTGAAAATCAAAATCATGTTTAAGCGGATCGTACTTTGATACTTCCAGGACCACTTCATTGTCGGCAGCGAGTCTTGGTGTCACAAGTATCTAGAGGAAACATATATAAATGTTACATGAGACAAGAAACTTCACAGTAACACTCGTTAAGTATGTTAAATGCTAAAGTAACAATGTAGTAACTTCTCTGTAACACTCTGCTGTGATGTTTGTCCATTAAGAATCACGATGGCCATTCATTTCATCCAGTGGGATTGAAAGTTTGGAGCCGTGTGTTCTAAGTGCTTTTAAGGCCTATTTTGACTCGAAATTTTCTTTGACAATATGGGCAAAGAATACTTGAAGCAGGAGGAGGTTCTCCTGCGGTGGCCTTTTTTTCCAGCCTTTTTTTTCACAGCTCGTGCAGTCCTCTTTGCTTCACAAGTGACCACGCCCTTGGGTAGTGATGTACGCCACGAATTTCGGTCTTTGGTAGTAGTCTTCCAAGTGTCGTGATGAATTCCAAAAGCTTTTAGTGAGATCTTTAGACTGTCTTTAAAGCGTTTCTTCGGGCCGCCCTGTAAGCGTTTATTACAACGCAGCTCGCCGTAAAATATTCGTTTAGGAAAACTGTGATCTGGCAGGCGAGTCAAGTAACCAGCCAAGCAAATCTGATTCTTTATTAGTAGAGTGTGGATACTGGGCATGAACGCTCCTTCTAAGACTTCAGTGTCTGGGATCTCCATCAACACTCTGCGGTAGCCAGCAACTAAAGTAGATGTTTCCACGAGTTGATACATACTGGGTACATGATGCTTGCCCAATAGTCTATACCCAGTTGGTACTCGATGCGTGACCTGGTCAATATCACACAAACCATTTTGACTTCACAGAACAATGCTTGGTATTCATTTGATGTAACCACAAGCTCTGGATTAACCACCTATCCAGGGATTATATCAATATGATGTAACCACAAGCTCTAGATCCTTCACGTATCCAGAGATTATATCAATATGATGTAACCACAAACTCTAGATCCATCACGTATCCAGGGATTCTATCAATATGATGTAACCACAAGCTCTAGATCCATCACCTATATAGGGATTCTATCAATATGATGTAACCTCAAGCTCAGGAACAACCAACCGCCCATGCATTCTTCTTCTTCTCCATCTTCTTCTTCTTCTTCTTCTTCTTCTGCGTTCATCCGGAGTTTGTTTTTTTCCGGATGTGATTGCGTTGAGCCTGTTTACAGCAGAGCTGCGTTCTTGCGCCGTTAGGCCGACACATCCGACTTCTGCGGGCATTTGTTGACCGGGTTAACCTTCCCGGGGGTCCATGCATTCTATCGATGTGATGTAACACAAGCTCAGGATCAACCAACTATCCCGGGATTCTATCCATTTGATGTAACCACAAGCTCTAGATCCATCACCTATCCAGGGAATATATCCATTTGATGTAACCTCAAGTTCAGGACCCCCCAACTATTCAGGGATTCTATCCATTTGATGTAACCACAAGCTCAGAATCCACCAACTATCCAGGAATTCTATCCATGTGATGTAACCACAAGCTCGGGATCCATCATCTGTCCAGGGATTATCTCCCTCCAGTGCGCGCTTTCAGTTATTCCCCTCAAGATTACATGCGTGTTAGTGAACTGTGCCAGCGTCGTATGATCAAGAGTTCATATATTTCCATATGTTTAAGGGTTCACGTATATCCGTGGCGAAGTCGTAAAGCCGTTTGCCTCGCGCTCCAATGGTTGTAGTTTCGATTCCGGGCTATAACACGGAGATTCCTATGGATCGTCACCGGAGCTACGGAGTTCGTGCTTTGTGCTACGCTTTCGGCAGGCCGCCATGCGGAAAGAGACTGAGCCATATGTGATAACACCCGGTGCACTGAAACCGGGTTAAAACCCATTGTAGTGAAGTCGATCCTCTCGACTTGTCAGACTTTTTCAGACATATGTTCAAGGGTTCATGTATAACCCATATATTCAAGGGTTCATGTATACCACATATATTCATGGGCTCATGTATTCTCATATGTTCAAGGGTTCATGTATACCACATGTGTTCATGGGCTCATGTATTCTCATATGTTCAAGGGTTCAGGTATACCACATATGTTCATGGGCTCATGTATAACACATATGTTCAAGGGCTCATGTATACCACATATGTTCAAGGGTTCATGTATACCACATATGTTCATGGGTTCATGTATACCACATATGTTCATGGGTTCATGTATACCACATATGTTAAAGGGTTCATGTATACCACATATGTTCAAGGGTTCATGTATACCACATATGTTCAAGGGTTCATGTATACCACATATGTTCAAGGGTTCATGTATACCACATATGTTCATGGGCTCATGTATACCACATATGTTCATGGGCTCATGTATTCTCATATGTTTAAGGGTTCATGTATACCACATATGTTCATGGGCTCATGTATACCACATATGTTCAAGGGTTCATGTATACCACATATGTTCAAGGGTTCATGTATACCACATATGTTCAAGGGTTCATGTATACCACATATGTTCATGGGTTCATGTATACCACATATGTTCAAGGGTTCATGTATACCACATATGTTCAAGGGTTCATGTATACCACATATGTTCATGGGTTCATGTATACCACATATGTTCATGGGTTCATGTATACCACATATGTTCAAGGGTTCATGTATACCACATATGTTCATGGGCTCATGTATACCACATATGTTCATGGGCTCATGTATACCACTTATGTTCATGGGCTCATGTATTCTTATATGTTCAAGGGTTCATGTTTACCCCATATGTTCATGGGCTCATCAATTCTCATATGTTCAAGGGTTCATGTTTACCCCATATGTTCATGGGCTCATGTATTCTCATATGTTCAAGGGTTCATGTTTAACCCAAATGTTCATGGGCTCATGTATTCTCATATGTTCAAGGGTTCATGTTTACCCCATATGTTCATGGGCTCATGTATTCTCATATGCTCTGTTGACTAAGGATCGTCTTATAGCATGACTGTGTATTTATTTATCCCTTAATGATAAATATGTTTTAAAGGACCTTAAGTGGGAGCAAATAACATTAACACTGCAACCTACCACACATGTCCTAATAGGCGACCAGGGAGGATACCGCGTGTGTATTCCCGAGGCCAGTAACGGAGGCCAAGAATGTTAACACTGCACCATGTCAGTCATGACTAAGATGTTAACACTTCACCCTGTCAGTCATGACTAAGATGTTAACACTGCACCCTCTCAGTCATGACTAAGATGTCAACACTGCACCCTGTCAGTCATGACTAAGATGTTAACACTGCACCCTGTCAATCATGACCTAGATGTTAACACTGCACCCTGTCAGTCATGACTAAGATGTTAACACTGCATCCTGTCAGTCATGACCTAGATGTTAACACTGCACCCTGTCAGTCATGACTAAGATGTTAACACTGCACCCTGTCAGTCATGACTAAGATGTTAACACTGCACCCTGTCAGTCATGACTAAGATGTTAACACTGCACCCTGTCAGTCATGACTACGATGTTAACACTGCACCCTGTCAGTCATAACTGAGATGTGACTAAGGAAGGGCTGTGCTTAGGCCAAGCTGCCCCACCAAGTAGAACAATTCAGCCACAAAGTCAAACAACCCACCATGTGACAGAATCACCTTGGAGAGAACTAGACATAGTCCAGTGAACCAAGAGGTGAGGGAAGAGTCCTGAGGACAATGTAACTAGACATTCTCTTGTCATAAGAAGAGGTGGAGAAGAGAGCTACAAACACAGATGAATATTACCGAGCAGACATGGAGTATACCTTGTATACTTATTCAGCTCTCCGACAGCTCAGAGATGGCATGTCAGTCTGATGATATAGAGCAACGCAAGTCAGGAATCAACCCCTTTTCTCGTTCAGCTCTCCGACAGCTCAGAGATGGCATGTCAGTCTGATGATATAGAGCAACGCAAGTAAGGAATCGACCCCTTTTTCTCGTTCAGCTCTCCGACAGCTCAGAGATGCCATTAGTCTGGTTACACAGAATAACGCAAGTAAGGAATGAACCGCCTTTCTAGTGTACCTCTCCGACAGCTCAGAGATGGCATCAGTCTGATGATATAATAGAGTAACGCATATCAGGAATTAACTCCCTTTCAGACTTTCAGGCATATATGGTATATGGTGTAGGTCCCATATTTATATACCAATGGGTACTCGATACCGAATCTAGTCAATAGCACGGCAGTTAATCTTTACTTCCCATGAAAATGTCTGGTACCCATTTAGGCTTGGTCAGTCTTGAGCGGCTGGCCGAGTGGCTAAATATGCCGTTTTCTCCTTCGGGAGATCAAGGGTCGAATCCTCGGTAAAGTTTGGATTATTTTCTGACAGGGGGGAAAATGAAAACCATATCCTGCACAGTTCATGACGACTACACTTGCCAGGCGGCCTTATTTCCTCAGGTTTAAGACCCCCCCCCCCCCCCCTGTCCTACACCGCAAGGTACTATAGGCAGGAGATGACAGTGACAGTCTTGGAGTCAAGAACAATGAAAGAACTCTCCCACTGAAGTTTATTCAAACACACAACCATCGGACAGTCATGTAGGAGTTAATAGAGTTTTTTTTTTTTTTTTTGCTGGCATATCATTTACATGACACCGCTGTCAACTTCAGCATCTTTCGGCTGATTGTTGATTTCTTGGAAAGATTACGCTCGGTAGTTTGCCAGGTACTTCAATTTTAATTCACCGCAACAGACGTCACGAGGCTATATTTAGCTTTAGCAGCTATATATAGCGTAGTTAGCAGCTATATATAGCACTGGCGCGGGATCTCCGTTCAATTAAAGGTTTTTTTTGTAGGGTTAGGGTAAGGGTTAGGGTTAGGGTTAGGGTCACCAGGATATGACGTGTGCCCTGGAATTCCCTCTGGAATTCCCTATGTTTGCGTTGAATTAAAATTGAAGTACCGTTTGCCAGTGCTTTCTGAGCGACCAGCTCACATACCCCGTAAGTTACCGACGCGGAGAGAAACGCTACCGATTCTCGCGCAAGTCACGTTACTCACGAGAGTATACGGGATTACGGAGAAAGTAGTGTAACCCCTAGACCAGGGAGATACTCACCTCAAAACCTGAAAAAGAAAGCCGTTTATTTGAAATGAAGAGCACAGTGAATGTTCTCTCCTTTGGAAGAATATGGCTGAGCACTTCTGACTTCGCCCATCTGCCGCAAAGTCTGACCCTGTTCGCACATATATAATCGTTTGTACATTCATCTGAACTTTCCAGATCAAATCTCCTGGAACAGACAAGAAGTAGACCAGTAGGTAGTAACATTCAGTTCATAACATGAATCTTGGTTTAAGTTCAGAGTGTGATTGTTGAGAATTATGTCACAAATGAAATATGACAACTATTTTACACAACACAATCAAACTGGTATACAGGCCAAACAACGGGTATTTCTGTGGTGACAATAACCCATCTCACACCCAGTAACCTGAGCTCGTTCAACTTCTTCCTCAGCGACACCAACTCACACGTGAATCACCCACGACTGGCAACAGCCTCAATAGAATCTCGTGTCACTGGAGTTTAAGCATACTTCCTTCATCTGTCGACCTTCATTGGTACACCTCCTCAATTCCCCCATCCCACTCCCACCCCAGGGCCTTGACAGCTACAAAGCTCACACACAGACCCCACACTATGTGTCACCTATCAACGCTGCATGGCAATACACGATGGGTCAGCTGTCAACATGAACATCGCACAGACATACACATGTTCACACACATAACCCATAGACACTGTCTTAAAAATTCAGTGAGCTATCTGCAAGCAAGAACACACTCACACGCATAACACTTTGAAGTTGTTTTTCATTTTTTATTTAAATCTCAAGCGTAGCCAATACACGGGATACTACTTTTAGTGCCCTGGACTAAATTGTGCATGTGGATTAGCTGTTCCTATTATGGATGGCGGAATAGGGGTCGCCCCTATCATAGGAGAAGTAAAGTGCCTCATTTCCTCTTAGGCTAGCGGAGGGATACCTTTGTTCAAGGTAGAGTACCCGTTTAGCAACACTACACCCCCAACCCCCAACCCCCCCCCCCCCCCCAACCCCTCTCTTCTTTTTCTCTCCCCCGATATCAGGGTCAGGTCAAACCATGAGTGCAGTTGGTGGATGAAGTTTAAATGCAGCCGACAGATAGGTACAGTTTGTGGTCTCCAATTTCACGACGGTAGGTAGAGGGTCGCTTTTTGGAGACAATGGTTACGGTTATCGACCAGTATGGTCACTAGTAAGAAGACATGCTATGGCAAACTACCTTCTTTACAGCTGCCAAGATAATCATGTTTCGTGAAAGAATCTGCAACATTTAGTAGATACAGTTATTGTACACAGTGAACAACTAGGGTTAGAATTAACTTGTAAGAAGACAGAGCTTATGGTCATAGCAAAAAGGAAAGAAAAATACCACAATGCAATAAACGGGTAAATGGTAATATTCTTACACATGTGAATCGGTACAACTATCTTGGAGCCGTCATAATATCTGATGAGAGATGTCTAGGAGAGATTAGATCAAGAATCGTTATGTCAAAGATAACCTTATGCAAGATGAAACACTGAAACCATGTTGCAGTTGGTGAATGACGTTTAAGTGCAGCCGACACACAGGTCGGCAGACCACGGCTAGCAAGAGGAATAGAAGATCTTATATTAACATGAAATAACAGAAAGAGAAATATATTAGATGCAAGGGCAGTGCTCAATTTCAGTATAAACACATATCATAAAGCAGCAATAACTAAAAATAAAATATATATCAGAAAGAATCATAACAGTGAGAATAAAAGAACAAACAATTATAACATATGTACAAATATACGCACCATGTAATATAAACAATAATGAGCAAGAAAGCGAGGACTTCTTCGAAGACATCCATGACGTGTTAAATAAAATAGATAAACAGGACACCATCATAGTTATGGGAGACTTCAATGCACGACTAGGACACAACAGAGCGGTCAAAGAAATATATTTTGGATCATTTGGAGACCAACATATTGGAAGAAATGATAATGGAAGTAGACTAATAGATCTATGCAGCTACCAGGACTTCTATATAACAAATACATTCTATAAACACAAAGACTTACAAATATATACGTTGTATAAATGGAACGATCTATACACTAAAAGCCAAATTTATTTTATATTAACAAGAAATAACAGAAAAATAAATATATTAGATGTAAGGGCAGTGCCCAACTTAGGTATAAACACAGACAACAAGGCAATAGTTGCCACAATAAGAATCATCAGTAGAAGGAAGCAAAGACCAGGAAAAAAACATGCCATGCGAATAAGTAAATTTAAAGAATCTCCAAGTCGAGGCAGTGAGGGAAAATTATGAAAAAGAGCTACCTGAAATCTTTGTAAACTTACCTATAGAAAGAAAGACAGTGGAAGAAGAACGGGGGATGTTCAAATCAAGCATTTTAAATACTACAAAGATAACACGTGGAACCACGAAGACAAAAATGGCAAAACACGGATACAGAAAATAACAAGTTGGTGGAACGCAGAAGTAAAGAGAGTTGTAAAAGACAAAAGGGAAAAATATAAAAAGTGGTCTAAGAGCAAACAGGAATGTGATTACATAGAATATAGAATAGCGAGAAGACATGTGAATAGAATAGTAAAGATAGATAAACAAAAATACTGGGAGGAGTATGGAGAAACTCTAAATAAAAACTACTAAAAAGGAGGCAACTAGAAACTTCTACAAAAAGATAAGTGCAATGCGAACCAAAGGAGAACCCTTTGACCCAACTGAAATAATTAACAGCGAATATAGAGAACCAATAAGTGAACAAAAACAATCCTAATAAGATGGAAGCAGTATTTCGAACAACTTCTCAACATCCCATCAGATGTCACAGAAATTTAAGAAACCGACACAGATGCCACCGAAGAACTAGAACCAGATATACTAAAAGAAGAAATTATAGAAGCCATCAGATTAGCCCCTTTGAACAAATCACGGGGACAGAATAAAATACCAAATGAACTAATTAAAGCAGCAAGAGAAGTAGGAACAGCTTGGCTACATAGACTATTCAACCATGTTTCGGTAGAACAACAGACACCACGAGACTGGGGAACGCCATAAGTATCCCAATTCGGAAAAATAGAGGCAGCAAAAGAGACTGCACACAATACAGAGGCATTTCACTGTTGAGTTATTATGGGGAAATATTTTGCAAACTTCTTGAAAAAATATTACGAACTACTTTAGAACCCCGGCTAAACGAAACACAACTTGGACTTAGGAAAAACAAAGGATGCACAGATGCCATTTTTGCTCTTAGACAACTTATAGAAAAATCAATCGAATTCAATGAAACACTCTACTTAGCCTTTGTTGACCAAGAAAAGGCATTTGATAAGGTAGATAGAAACCATCCATCTATCGATCCATCATGTGCCATGCCGATACGCGTGGGCGGTCATGTTTTGCCATCTCACTCGATCACCAGAGACGTGGATCAGCTCCGTGTTCCTGTCTCGATCATGCCACATGGCCAAGCCATCCAGGTATTTACTGCTCGGTCTTCCCCTTGGGCACTTCCCATCGATCTTGCCAGTCGTCACCAAGTTCACAAAACTGTGGGAAATCCTTAAACAATATTGAGTGAGTACACATCTAACAATCCTAAGCAGAAGCTTATACAACAACAGTGAATGCATAGTGATAGCAACTGGAGGACACTCAGAATCATTCACCATAAGATCCGGAATGCGACAAGGTTGTGTCCTGTCCCCTTTATTGTATATAATATACATATGTAAAGAAACCAGCCAAGCAGAGACCGCAAGAACACCGCATGACGAGAATACAGAAGATGAACCATCTGCAAACCTATCCATTAGAGAACTCCTGTATGCGGACGACCAAGCACTAATAGCAAAATCAGAAGCTGAATTACAAGACCACGTGAATAGTTTAAACGAAATGTGTCGGGAACATAACATAAAAATTAGCACAAGCAAAATAGAGGTATTGACTATAACTGAAGAAGAAAAAGCAACAACGATTCACTTAAACGAACATCCCTTGAAACAGGTAAAGAGTTTCAAGTACTTAAGAAGTATAATATCATCAAATGGCAAATCAGAAGACGAGATTGAAAACCAACTCATAGGAGAAATGGCACCAATACTAAAGAACAATCATGTATCAATAACTACTAAGAAAGCACTTTACAACGCAATCTTCCTACCAACTCTATGCTACCAATGCCAAACCTGGACAATGACAGAAAAAGAGAAAAGAAAACTCACAACAACAGAAATGAAGTTCCTGAGAAGAATACTCAACGTATCAAGAAGAGATAAGATCAGAAATGAAGAAATCAGGACTAAAGTCGGGGTTAAAGCAGCACTAGATTTTATTAAAAGGCAGCAAGTCAAATGATTTGGCCATGCAAGTAGGTTACCAGTCAACAGCATACCAAAACAAGCAATGATGTACAGACCAGATGGAAGCAGAGGATGAGGCCGACCACGTAAAAGATGGACGCCATGAATAACATAGTCCATGGGAATATCGATACATGCAGCTCGTAAGCGGGCACTCTCCCACTGTTTATACTTCACCTCGACACCGCGAGGTACAAGTGGAACATGATGAGATTAGATGAGATGAGATGAGACACATAGGTGCAGGTTGTGGTCTCCAATTTCACGACGGTAGGCAGAGGATCGCTTTTTTGAGACAATGGCTACGGTCATCGACGAGTATGGTGACTATTAAGAAAGAAAGCTATGGCAAACTACCTTCTTTACAGATGCCAAGATAATCACGTTTCGTAAACTGCAACATTTAGTAGATACGGTTATTGTACACAGTGAACAACAAGGGTTATAATTTAATTGTAAAAGGACAGAGCTTATGGTCATAACAAAGAAGAAAGAAACACAATAATGCAATATATGGGTCATTGGAAGATGCTGACCACGTAAACGTTGGACGGAGGGAATAGCAGAGTCCATAGGAATATCAATACATGAAGCCCATAATCGGGCACTCTCACGAAGTTTATACTTCACCTCGACACCGCAAGGTACAAGAGGAACATGATGAGATGAGATGAGATGGTAATATTCTTACACACGTGAATCTTGGAAAATTCATAATATCTGTTCGGAGGTGCCTTGAAGAGATTAGATCAAGAATCCGTATGGCAAATGTAGCCTTTTGCAAGATGAAACAAATACTAACCAATAAACACATGTCATTTGCTTGGATAAAAAGTGTTGAAGTGCTACATATAACCTGCACTTTTGTATGGGTGAACGGATGACAGTTGTATGGGTGGACGGTGAACAGATCAAAAGCATCTAATAGCTGTGGAGATGTTGTTTCTGACAAAAATGCAAAGATTATTATAAACAAACAGAAAAACCAATGTGCAAGTCCTACAAGAAGCAGAGGTAAACTGATTAGAGAAATTAGTCGCTGACATTCAACATATTTTTGGCACGTTATGAGAAAACATAATCCATAGAACTTGATGACATGTGGCAAAATTAACGGGGAAAAACAACGGGAAGACAGAGAAGTAAATATCTGGATGGCTTCACCACATTACATGGTCGAAACAAGAAGACATATCTAATCCATGACTCTGGTGATCGTGTGAGAGGGCGAAACATGACCGCCCACGCTAATCGGCATGACACATGATGATGATGGGCTTTCCCTAATTCCAGTATCCCTCGCCATAAGGCGATCCCACTCCACTTCAGGGGTACTTGTAATAAACGTCAAGGAAGAAAACATAACGTTTCAATCCAACTTACCGGTGTAAGGGTTGAAACCGTTACCTGAGCATCAGCACATCAGAAGTTGGGGAACGAGCATTCTTTATCAATTCGGCCTTGCTGACCCCCATTGAAAATGTTTTAAAACACACAGTGAACTGTCTATATTACGTAACATTTACCTGTAATTCAAAGATAAAACCAAAGGCTCATTGCCAGCGCGCATGCGCAGGGTACAAACATGGCCATTGCCGTAATCCTGTTTGTTCCAGTCTGGACTTCTGATAATGAATGGTTGGGTGCTGGCGTAGATTGTCATACGGATACCAAATTTTACTTGGCATAGTTCGTAGACTGGCGGGATCTGCCGAGTAAAATGTTATAACCGTTGACCATGGCGACACTGAGTGTCTGGGGTGTGTTCATGCATAGACCTCACCAGTGTATTCGTGTATTAGCTCTTTGACCTCTGTGTCTACTGCGGCGGTGTCTTGTTGTCTGCAACTTGTGTCAAGAGTCATATGGAAAGAGGTGGTGGTTCCTGAATCTGCTTGCACCTGTCCAAGACTGACCTATGTGGGCCTGCATACTTGATGCATGGCTTATTTAGCAGGCCCTATCCATGATTTTCACCTTTTCAATCGAGCAACTTATAGGGGAACGTATCAGCAAACATGCAAGGTGGGGAGCTAGCAGTTGTGTTGGTCAACACTGGTCTTACTTGCCTACATGACGACAGGATTACAAGACAAGCCAGACGATTCTCAGGTGAGGACATTCTGATTGATATGTCTTTGGCATCACCAGTTCTTATCCCAGACTGCCACTGGTAAGAGACTGATCACTCAGGAAAAATTCTTAAAGGTAGGCACTCTGTTGAGAACAGTCCAAACTAACATGGATTATTCGGATCAACACAGCCAACTCTGGTTTGAAACCACTAGGAGGAAGAATATTGTCATCAGTTCACATTGTCTGTATGATGATAGACATGGGACTTAGAACAATTCTTTCATTATGACAAGACATGGAACGTGAAGAAGTTTGACATTTGACAGGGATGTGCGAATACAGGACACCACTCCGACAGTGAAAAAGGGAAACGGAGAGAGAAATGGGAAATGAACTTAGATGAGAAACACTCAATTATACTGCTATTTGTTCATGCGAATAGCCATATTCTGAGACATGTAAAACGATAGAAACTACACATCTTCATTTTGCCTAATTACAGCTCTCATAGCCGGTCTCTCTGGTCTAGAGGTTTGTCACAGCCTCACATTATACGGTAAACCAACATAAGTTAATATACACTGGCGAAGGGCTACAACTCCCGCCCAAGGGAAAGAAGTAAGACACTCGAAGGCCAGAGTAATCCAGAGCCTTCTCGAAGGACTGGTCAGTGAGTCCACTGTCCCGTGGACACTAATGTGGCCCGCCTATTGCGAAGTCCACGAGGAACTCGGACAGAGTTACCACCCGTGTCGGATTGCGACACGTGTGAACCGGCAGAGACAGACGGGACATCGTAGAGGCAACAGGGCCTGCCTGAGAGGGACTTAATAGTTCAGACCCATGTGTATTTAGGGTCATAGACATATGCTAGATAGTTTGCTTAGAATGTTTGTTATAATCATGTGTGATGTTAAACCACTGTGATATGCAACTCATCAGTGCGGGCTTGTTAAACCCACTGCGCCAACGCACTGTATACCTAAGTTCAATAAATGTTGCTATATTGTATTTAACGGAGTTATTGTTGCCTGTTTGAGCCTAAGTTCAGATCCCCTAGAGATCCAACACGTTGACAGGCTTTTGGGGAGCTCGTCCGGGATTTTGGCACAAGCTTTACGTTCAGACGGCTATTGATTGCCAAGTAAAAAAATTAAGTAAATGATATCAAATTTATTACTGAACATGTTCTAATAACTTTGCAGCTATCTAGAAATGAACTAGTATTAGTCTCTCTGCAGATAAACTCCCAATGATGTTAATACTATAAAATTTGACATGACTGTGACATTTGACTGTTACTAATTTTTTTTCGATTCTACAAGCAGATTGTTCTGCGAATTGTGGTGTATGTAACCTATCTTCCAACAGTGGCGAGAGAACGAGACTACATTCGCAAGTTCAGGGAATATAAGATAAGTTTCATATCATGCCCATTGCAACCCTAAGCGGTACTTACCATCCTCCATCCATGTAACATTATTGTTTTGCATTGATTTGTATGTATATTCATAACCTTGTAACCAACAAAACTTTGCATTTGTATTTGCTCATGTAAACATTAAGGGAGATAACTAACTTTTCTACTCCCCAACATTTGTCTAAGGGATTTAACTTCAGTAAAATTACCAACAAGTAAAAGACAAGATGTCTACGTTAGAAAAATGTATTGAGTTAGGTATGAAATTAGGTTATAAAGAAGAAAAACTGTCAGAATGGGCACAGAAGACACACGCAGAGAACATTGCCCGTGAAGAAAGAGCGATAGAGCGGGAAGAAAAACAGAGGCAATTGCAGGCTCAAGAGAAACAAATGGAGCTTGAAGCGGCGGCCAAACTAGCCCAATTGAATGCCGATACACAAATAAGACTAAAGCAAATGGAGATTGATTTCAACGTAGAAATATCTGTAAATAAACTGAGAAGCAAGGAGGAGGAACAAAAATATAACAAGTATAAAGGCCTCGTTAAAGCATTTTGCTCAGGAGATTCTATCAGTGCATACCTGGAAAATTTTGAGTGTCTAATGTCCTACCATAAGGTCGAAAAATCAGATTGGTCATTTATTTTAATGAGAAACTTAGCTCTGGAACCCTTAAAAGTAATAGAGACAGTTCCACAGGAGATGAGAAAGATTATGATTATTTAAAGCAACGCATTCTCCAAAATTTCTCATTAGATACAGCAGGTTACCAACAACAGTTCGCAAAATTATCCCCACAACCTAACCAAACCTTCATTGACTACGTGTCTACAGTTCAGGATGTTTGCACAAAGTGGATTAACTCAGCTAAAACTAACAACAACCATGACAAACTAAAAGAACTCATTATTATTGACAAAATAGTTAGTACAATCCCAACACCTTTTGCTAAGTTTTTGAAACAAATGGACTGTAAGAGTATCCAAGAAGTAGAGACCAAGGGGAACGCATTTTTCTCAGCGAACCGAGACATTTTCCAATTAAACCTAAGTCAAAACGAAACAGCAGCAGTTGTACACACTAGATACTCGAAACCAACTGAAAACAAGTTCAAACCACGCTCGAATGTCAGGAAGCCAGTTAAGTGTCAATATTGTCATCTGACACACGAAGAGTACGCGATGTGTGACAAATCACCTAATTATCCACATCATCTCCAAATGATAGTGGAGAAGCAAAAGAACAAGAGAAATGCTTATCAGAGAGCGGTCAAATGCTATTTTTGCTCCAGCTTTGGGCACTATTCACGCTTTTGTGAAGGGCGTAAGATAATGAAGCAGGCTAATGCTGCACTAGTTGAAACTTCCTCAGATGAAGATATTGAACAACTGAATGAGTGTGACAATCAGAATGAAAGTTTGAGTGAGCTAGGGAATGCAGTGCAAATCACTGACACCATTACAGACAACAAATGTAACACGTGTATTAAATTCCAACTTGACACAACATTGTTATGTGGCCACACGATCCCTATTTCTAATGAAATGGCCAACGCTGCCTTATCATCTACAGGCAAGCTAAATTTCTCAACAGGGTTTGTAAATAACAAAAAGTGCACATTAATCCGCGATTCCGGCGCAACGCTATGTGGAATTAAGAAAATATTAGTCAACACACTAACAAGCCAACATGGACACATGTAGTCAGATGGGATAAAATAACAGCGTAACTACATATTCAGCATTATACAACATACGAGAGTAAAAGTGTATTGAAATGCACACACAGAACAAGATTGGCAGGTGTACTTAATTAGCCAAGACTTTTGTCTTGTTAATCCTCTCTAACACAGAGGTTAATTATCTTGGTATCAGTGGGATACTTTGAGAAGGACGGGTTGTAGAAACAACTAGGAAACGTCACGTAACTTCGTTCAGATAAGCTTTTTTTTAAGGACACAGGAGAGAGAGACCTCTTCAGCAAATCAGAGAAGTGGTGTATGGGAGAATACATGAGTGTTGATGCCAATATGTGGGTTACCAAGTTACTGTCCACCAGACTACAAACACCGACTTTATGTGATTCTGTGACAGAATTAGTACAGAACTAATTACCTCATAACAACCCATCAAATCAGGGGGGGGGGGAGAGGTGGAATCCTGTCACAGCCTCACATTATACGGTAAACCAACATAAGTTAATATACACTGGCGAAGGGCTACAACTCCCGCTCAAGGGAAAGAAGTAAGACACTCGAAGGCCAGAGTAATCCAGAGCCTTCTCGAAGGACTGGTCAGTGAGTCCACTGTCCCGTGGACACTGATGTGGCCCGCCTATTGCGAAGTCCACGAGGAACTCGGACAGAGTTACCACCCGTGTCGGATTGCGACACGTGTGAACCGGCAGAGACAGACGGGACATCGTAGAGGCAACAGGGCCTGCCTGAGAGGGACTTAATAGTTCAGACCCATGTGTATTTAGGGTCGTAGACATATGCTAGATAGTTTGCTTAGAATGTTTGTTATAATCATGTGTGATGTTAAACCGCTGTGATATGCAACTCATCAGTGCGGGCTTGTTAAACCCACTGCGCCAACGCACTGTATACCTAAGTTCAATAAATGTTGCTATATTGTATTTAACGGAGTTATTGTTGCCTGTTTGAGCCCGAGTTCAGATCTCCTAGAGATTCAACACGTTGACAGGGTTACACTACACTTTCTCTGTAATCTAGTATACTCTAGTAAGTAACGTGACGTTCCGCGATAATTGGTAGCGGTTCTCTCCGCGTCGGTAACTTACGGGATATTTAGCCGGTCGCTCAGAAAGCAATGGCAAACTACTGAGCGTAATATTGCCAAGAAATCAACAATCAGCTGAAAGATGTTGATGTTGATAGCGCTGTCCTGTAAAGGATATGCGAACAAACAAACAAAACAGCTCTCAGATGAGCAATAGACAGTCATCAATCCTCTAACATAAGGAAGCAGCTGAATCTAGTGCAAGAACACATCGATGGGGTGAGACCTGCAAGCTGGATATGTTAGCGTCTCAAGATTAGCACTAACATTTGATGTTTATTTTCCAGTTGTCATTAGTTAGTTATTAGTTAGTCGACAGATCATCCTCATTGCACATCGAACCATTCAGTCCATAAGTGCTCGGATCGCCTCCTCAGCAAATCCCGCAACGTGTAGCGACTAACGACGCCAGTTCTGTGTTGGTTTATCAATCTTCTTTGGATTCCTGCGCAGTGTTCTTGTTTGGCCACACCTCTTTTAATTTGCTGTTCTCGCAGTCTGGCCATGGTTGTAGATTCACAGTCATCACTTGGTTCTCGCAAAATTCTTACTTCTCGTAGAGCATTCAGAATGTCAGCCTGGTCCATGGCGCGCCCGCCCTCCACCGTAGCCTCACCTACGAGCTTGCCAGCCCGCTCAATTTCCTTGTACTCCCGCATGCCCTGGCACGAAAATGAAACTAATATTTGCCAGCCGAGACCGCTCCAGAGACAACAACCATTCTCTTCGGATCGACCCCTCCTCTATCCTCTTGATCATGTTCATTGAGTCGCTAAGGAAACATGCCCTAGTGAATGTCTGTGTCTCGAGCCATGTTATTGCTTTACTTACTGCCATGACTTCCATGGTCATGCTACTTGTGGTTTCAGTGAAAGCACCAGAGTCCTCCTTCACAATTCTCCCTCCGGCCCGAGCCGTAAAGGCCCATAAGCTTCTCACATGTCGGACGGTAGACCCATCTGTGTAGATGACAGCATCATCGTCTAGCGAACTCTCGAAAATCAACGCTTGTACTTCAGCCTCAACAGCAGCCGGGTTTTCTTGTCTGCATTTTCTATCTAGTTGGATGCAAACTGAACAGGATGTGCAGAAATATGTTGGCACTTGTACCCACTCCTCGCCAGGTTCTAAGTCCTCAAGTGAACACATCTGTTGAAGAATGTCTTCTGTTTGACCCATCCACGACCTTCCTCTTTTTAACCTGCTGCCCTTCACCTTCATAATTTCACTATGCAGTGGATGTTGTGTGTTTGCGTTAACTCTGAGGTAGGCGCTTGCTCTGCAAACTTGTATTCTGTCTTCAACGGTTGGAAAATCAAGAAGGTAGCGCATCGCCCTGCATGTTGTATCTCTTGTACACCCAAGAATAATGCACATAGCTTCATTCTGTATCCTTTCCATCCTTTCTATCTGCTTACGGCTGAGAGTAAGGATTGCCATTGCATACTCAAAAACAGACATGACTAGCCCCTCGTCCAGAAGACATAGATGGCGCTGCTCATAGTTTGCTGCCGCCATCACCCGCATCGCAGCCAAACCCCGCTTGGCCTTTGTTATCACCTGGTCTATGTGCTCATTATAAGCAAGGCTTCGATCAAACCGTATCCCCAGGTAATTCATTGCCTGCGTTCTTTCCACCGTCTCTGAACACAGCTTTATAGTTGGTATTGGAGTGTTGACAATATGATTATTCAACGAGAACCAAGTCACTGTTGCCTTTGTTGGGTTGACCATTGCCCCAGCTTCATCACACCAAGTACTTATGCTATTGAGTTTGGTTTGTAGTTCCACAGCAACATGATCTCTATCCTTACCCTGATGATACACTAAAACATCATCGGCATATGAAAATGTTCTACCAGGTCCAGTGATCTGCTCACTGGTGATTCTCACAGTGTAGGCGTTGAACAGAACCGGAGATAATGGTGATCCCTGTTGTAGGAGAGGGTATATTGTTGTTGGTTCCGAAGTCCAACTGCCACATCTAAAAACTACTTTTCCTGTTGGAAGAGGGCTGCAGCGTTCCAACTAAGCAGGAATGGACTTACTTTTAGTTCAAGAAGCTGAAGCATTAAAAATCCAATGGTACTCTTTTGTACGCGTCCTCAAGATCAATCGCTGTAGCAAAGGTTGCAATGCCTGAGTGGAAACTTTCATAGACATCATGGGCAAAAAACTGCTGTATTCGTCCTGGTTTCTCTTTTTAGAAGGTACCCACCCAGGGTAGTTGGGAAACCACCTTGCTTCTCTAGCTGGCTTGATATTTTCCTGGCAATTAGCTTCTCCAGCAGCTTGCCTATCGCATTCTGCATGGTTATAAATCGATATCAATGAATTTGTGTGTGGTCTTTGCCAGGCTTCGGCTAGGGAATCAGTTGTCATTAGTCATTAGTAGCGGTTCTAACTTCACGGCAAAAGTCTTCCACATTATGCTCAGTTACTGTGCCAGTGAATATCACACAAAGTGCTCCTCACTGCCCCATGTGAAATGTGGAACAGACAGGACTATCGACAAACCAACAGCCCGCACAGGTACACTGTGCATAATGCCGCCGCTAGAATGCCAACACAACAGTCCTGCGCGAAAAAATAATTCATTGTCGATGAAAGCGTCAGTCACTCGAAAACCAGCAGCCACACATTACTATCCAGTTGTTCAAAATGGTATGTACTATTCTTTACTTGTGTAACATTGTGTACATGTCATATGTGCATATCTCATTCTCTCATCAACATATTGAAACATAACTGGTATAATCCTCATCATCATATTAACTTTTCAACAACACGTTTCATTTGTTAACGTCATCCATTATGATGGAAGATCATACAAATCTAATAAACACAGTGGTAGTTTCATTACCTCTAATTTCTTCCATAACTATGTAAATATTTATGTATAACTTAAGAGATTGTAAACGCCTCTAAATTACAATTAGTGGGGGGGGGGGGGGGGGGGGGGGGGTGGGGGGGGGGGGGGGGGGAATAACTTTACTGGAGGGGACAAGTCAAGGAGGTAACTTGCCATATTTAGTTTTTTTCTGCAAACACTTATTCTACATATGTACATTCCTTTTTTTTTCTCACTCCTGGTGTGTACCAAGGGCATCTACGGCTATCTATTCTACAAGCAATTTCTTGACTGTTTTCTTAAATAGCCAGGGAAGTGTTTCTTCAGTCAGCGTTCAAGAGACATGTGTTCCGTGTAATCTCACTTGAATCTGGAGTGTAAGCGATTTGAACCTGCACTCACTACTAAACTCCAGTGTTTGACAACCCGACTTCTGACATTATTGGGTCTCTCGTCTCGGGAAGAAACTAGGTAGAAATCAATTTCTGACAGTCTTCTTGGAGGCATTGTCATTTGTGTGCATGGACTTTGAAGTAATACGCATATAGGACTTTGACTAACAACAGGACTGCGCTGCAGATTATAATTTTCTGAAGTTGTTTGTTGACGTCACTCCATCTAGTCATGTTTACATTATTTTTTGCAACTTTACTGTCTCTAGTGAGAATAGTCTAACCTGAATTTCGTGGTTTATAGAAAGTTTACAGACATGACAGTTTGATCGTGTTGCTGATTATGCATCTTCTATAGCGCAACCACACCGGTGCTGTAGATGGGTTTGACGAGATTGCACAATTCCTGTATATGAAACGTAAATCCACCCATCCATCCATCCATCCATCCAGACCGACCGACCGACCGAGCGACCTACCAACCGACCGACCGACCAACCGACCGGGAGACCGGCCAATCGACATTCATCCACATACATACATACACACATAAATACACACACACACACACACACACGCATACATACATACAGACAGACAGACAGACAGACAGACAGACAGACAGACAGACAGACAGACAGACAGGCAGGCAGGCAGCCAGGCATCCATCCATCCATCCATCCCTACCTACCTACCTACCTACCTACAGACAGCCAGCCAGCCAGCCAGCCAGCCAGACAGACAGACAGACAGACACACACACACATACGTATGTATAACGTACGTACGTACATACGTACACACATACATACGTACATACATACGTACGTACATACATACATACATACATACATACATACATATATACATACGTAAGTACGTACGTATGTACGTACGTACGTACATGCGTACACATGTGCATACATACATACATACATACATACATACATACATACATACATGCATGCATGCATGCATGCATGCATGCATACATACATACATACATACATACATACATACATACATACATACATACATACATACATACATACAACATACATACATACATACATACATACATACATACATACATACATACATACATACATACATACATACATACATACATACATACATACATACATACATACATACATACATGTTCTAGACAGAATCGCATATGCCATCCCCACGATGGTAAGAAACATTCACAAACTCGCTGTCAGTACCTCCGTTCCCAATGCCTCGTTAGTCTTGGACCAGTCTTTCGATTCAGCCATTCTACACTCACCAGTATCTTGTGACATCATTAAAATATATATTATTTTAATGAACAACATACATAAATTCCCAGTCGTCATCATCATCTTATAATTCAAATCTGGAATGATAGTTTCTTTATTCTCAACATACCTTCTCATTGCTATTTCTCACTTGACTGGCCCAAGCTACTATCCTGTGTATATTCAGATGTCGAACGTTTGGTAACTTTATACTACATCACATTTCACTTTCTCCAAATACATTGTCCTCTACATACATACATACATACATACATACATACATAATACATACATACATACATACATACATACATACATACATACATACATACATAACATACATAATACATACATACATACATACATACATACATACATACATACATACATACATACATACATACATACATACATACATACATACATACATACATACATACATACATACATACATACATGTTCTAGACAAGAATCGCTATATGCCATCCCACGATGGTAAGAAACATTCACAAACTCGCTGTCAGTAACTCCGTTCCCAATGCTCGTTGTCTTGGACCAGTCTTTCGGGATCAGCCAATTCTACACTCACCAGTATCTTGTGACATCATTAAATTATATATTATTTTATGGAACAATAAATTCCCAGTCGTCATCATCATCTTTAAATTCAAATTCTGGAATGATAGTTTCTTTATTCTCAAATACCTTCTCATTTGTGTTTTCTCACTTGACTGGCCCAAGCTACTATCCTGTGTATATTCAGATGTCGAACGTTTGGTAACTTGTATCTACATTTTCCACATTGTCCCTCTACTTTTTCCTCCAAACGGTTATGTAACATGGGGTTGTGGCTCTTTAAATGAGAGAAGTATTTTAGTTTTCTCACCTTGATTACAATCAGCAATAACTTCTTCAGTTGCAGTTGCGTAATATTGTTTTAATTTTCCGCAACTTAATTTCTTCTTAATCCTACGTACTTTGGAAACCTTCAGTTTTACGTATTTGTTATACCGCTACCAAGTGTCATCATCATCATCATGTGCCATGCCCGTAAGCTTGGGTGTGTGTGTGGGGGGGGGGGGGTCATGCCTCGCCATCTCAGCCCATCAACAGAGTCGTGGATCAGTTCAGTGTTCCTGTCTCGACCATGCCACATTGTCAAGTCATCCAGGGAGTTTTTTCTCTGCCTTCCTCTTGCTCTTTTCCTCTAAATCTTGCCAGTTGCCACCAAGATATCCAATTTATTTCTTCTCATAACGCGTCCAAATAATGTTGACTGTCTACGTTTAATTTATTTCTCTAATCAGTTTACGATTTTCATTTATTTCTTGTAGGAGGTAGTCATTGGTTTTTCTGTCTGTCCATGGTATTCTTGGCATTTCCTACAGAAACCACATTTCCATAACCATCGGATGTTTTTTCAGCCTGTTTGCTCATTGTCCACGTTTCACATCCACATAAAAGCACATTGCTATCTAGTGTCCGGGTAGCGGGATAGGTATATTCCCTATCAAAGGAGATGTAAGATGCCTCCTTTCCTCCGCTAGCCTAGGGGACACCCTTAGGCAAGGTGGAGTACCCGTTTAGCCCACCGATCAGGGTTACGTGAAGCCATGGGTGCAGGTGGTGGATGAAGTTGAAGAGCAGCCAACAGATAGGTGTATGTTATGGTCTCCAGCTTCACGACGGTAGGCAGAGGATCTATTTTTTGGGGGAGACAATGACTACAGTCATCGACCATTATGGTCACTGCTGGGAAGGAAAACAATGGCAAACTACCTTCTTTACAGATGCCAAGAATATCATGTACTGCAGTCTTATCGATAATCAGAGAAACGGCGTAAATGGGTGCTCCATAGAAGAAGCCTCGCCCTGTAGGAGTAGTCATGTGCACCAGATGACCCCAGACCATCATCAAGGCGACTGAGTGCAAAAGAATATGAACATTGAAAGTAGGAACCTGGAATGTAAGAACTCTGAGTGGGGATGGAAAATTTGGTAACATTAAGAATGACATGAGAGGATTAAATATTAATCTGTTAGGTATATGTGAGACCAGATGGGCAGGAATGGGCATGATAACATCTGAGGAATATAGAATAATCTATTCTGGTGGAGATAAGCAACAGCGAGGAGTAGCAATTATAATGGATAACAGAGAGTAAAATCGATCAAAGGATATTGGACTGTATCAGACAGAGTGTTACTGGTGAAGTTGAGTGAAGACCTGTTGATGTCAATCGTCATACAAGTTTATGCACCAACATCAGACAGTAGCTGATGACAGCATTGATGAATTTTATAATGATTTAGAGAAAGCTATAAAGAAAATCAAGAATTCTGAAGTAAATATCATAATGGGTGACTTCGAATGCCAAAGTTGGAAATCAACAGGACGGATGCATAGTAGGCAAGTATGGACTAGGGGAACAGAATGAAAGAGGTTACATACTTGTACAGTGGGCAAAATAGCGTGATTTGTTAATTGCAAACACCTGGTATCAGCAGCACCCAAGGAGATTATGGACATGGAGGAGTCCTGACCATAAGATCAGAAATCAGATTGATTACATTCTCATCAACAGAAGATTTCGAAATGCCTTAAAAGTCGCAAAAACTACACCAAGCGCAGACTGCTACAGTGACCATAGTTTAATCTTAATCAATTTGCATATACAATTAAAGAAAGTCAAACATTCACCAAGAAACACAAAATGAAGAATGAGGAAATAAAAGATAAATTCAACGTAGAGGTAAAGAGCAGATTCGATGCATTGTCCGATAAGAAAATATTATTTCATGACGTCAGTGACCAATGGATATATTAAAGAAATCAGTCAATCAAGCTGCAGAAACAACCATCCCAAAAATAAAGATAATAGGACGCAAGAAATGGATGACGGAAGACATCTTAAAACTCATGGAAGTAAGAAGAAATAACAAAAATAACAAGGAAAAATATGAAGAGATTCACAGGAAAATTAGGAAGCTATGCAAAGAGGCAAAAGAAACATGGCTTGAGGAAAATTGCAAGGAAATTGAAAACCAACACAACACCCGGAATACCAAATTAATGCACAAAAGAAATAATAACATCACTAACAAAAGAACACACACATCAACGGGTTGCCTAAAAACCAAAGATGGCAAAATCATAATAGAAAAAGATCAGATTTTACATGCATGGTCAGATTATGTGAAAGACCTTTATGATGATACAAGAGAAGAACAATATGATCATCGGAATAATAATGAAGGACCATCAATTTTGAAGATGGGAGTTCAGAATGCTCTTAACCATATGAAAACTGGCAAGACCCCGGGTACAGATAACATCACAATAGAAATGATCAATGCCTTAGAAGAATATGGAATAGACCAAGTCACCAGACTGCTGAACGCAATGTATGATACTGGAGATATACCTCCTGAATTATGTAATTCTATATTTATTGCAATCCCAAAGAAATCAGGAGCTTTGGAATGCGATCGACATCGAACAATTAGTATAATGAGCCACATCACAAAGATTCTGCTGAGAATTAGAATGTACAAAGTGAGGAAGAAAATACAACCCGAAATAGGAGAAGAACAATATGGGTTTGTAGAAGGCAAGGGCACAGCTTATGATGTGATATACTGAGAACAGTAATTGAATGTTCTATAGAAGTAAACAAAGATCTATATCTTTGCTTTATTGACTACACAAAGACTTTCGATAAAGTGAAACATGTCGACATGATAAGGATGCTTTGAAGATCTACAAAGTGATGGAAAAGACCTTAGACTTGTAAAAAACACTATATTGGAAACAACAAGCTGCCATCAGAATTTATAACGATGAAGGTCAATATCAGCCTATTAAAGAGGTGTGAGACAGGGATGTGTAATGTCTCCAGATCTTTTTTCCCTTTACAGTGAAAAGTATTTTCAGAAATATAGAAGATATGGAAGGAATCAACATTGGGGGACGATACATCAATAACATTAGATATGCAGATGATACAGTCTTGATTGCAGATAATAACAGGACCTGCAAAATTTAGTAGATGCGGTTGTTGCACACAGTGGACAACTAGGATTAGAACTAAATATTCAGAAGACACAGATTATGGTCGTCACTGGGAAGAATGAATACCACAATGTAATATACGAGTAGATGGACATATTCTTAAGCAAGTAAATCGATATATTTATCTCGGCACAGTCATAACCTCTGATGGCAGATGCCTTGGAGAGATTAGAACAAGAAGTGCCATTGCGAAGTTAGCCTTTTGCAAAATGAAATACATACTGAGCAATACAAAGATATCAACTTAAACGAGAAAAAGAGTGTTAAAGTGCTGCATAGAACCAGTCCTTTTGTACGGATGTGAAGCGTGCACAATGAGCAGTCAAGTTGAACAACAGCTGATGGCTGTGAAAATGTGGTTTCTGAGGAAAATGAAAAGAATACCATGGACAGACAGAAAAACCAATGAACAAGTCCTTCAAGAAACAAATGAAGATCGTAAACTGATTAGAGTCATTAGACGTAGACAGTCAAAATATGTTTGGGTATGTTATGAGAAGAAATGACTTGGAGAACTTGGAGACGACTGGCAAGATCGAAGGGAAGAGACCAAGAGGAAGACCGAGAAGTAGATACCTGGATGACTTGGCACGTGACATGGTCGAGACAGGAACACGGAGCTGATCCACGACTCTGGTGATCGAGTGAGATGGCAGAACATGACCGCCCACGCTTATCGACATGGCACATGATGGATGGATGGTAGCAGATTACACAAACTGCCATCAAACTCATCTCATCTCATCTCATCATGTTCTTCTTGTACCTTCCGGTGTCGAGGTGAAGTATAAACAGCGGGAGAGTGCTCGCTTATGGGCTTCATGTATTAATATTCCCATGGACTCTGTTATTCCCTGCGTCCATCAAACGCAGAAAGTAAATGATCTAATAGAATTAGAAATGTTTTTATTATCTCTAACCAAGAGACCAAGAGCCATTGAATTCGTCGAATCCCGAACAATCAACCTAATAAACAATGTCACCAAACCTCCACTCAAAATGATAATGAGACGAATAAGAGTTAAGTTAGTTGCATATCCTTTACAGGATTTCGCAGTCAACCGCAGCAGTTTTAGGTTGTTTTGTGATGTTCTGGTGAGTTTACGTTCAGTAGTTTGCCATTTATTTCTGAACGACTCGTACTAATACCATGGCATGGAAACCAATGCAGGCCGGTCTGATTCAAAATCTCCCGCAGCTGTGTTTCGAACGCGGTATGCATTCGTAAACCCTTCGCCATAGAGAACAAGAGATAACATTAATATGTAAACAGGTGAAGAGCAGTCTAGGTCTGTGAAAGGTACAGCAACCGATATTGAACCATACAGATTCCAGCAGCTGACAGACAGGATCCGCTAATATAAACGTATGACATCCTCCTGATATCAAGTGAAAGATGACAGCAGGCATACAGCAGATACATGCTCTGGTTTGTACAGTGTTAGGCTGTCACATATTCTAGGAACATTTCCATCAAAGACAATTCTCAGACAATTTTGAAAATAGTATGGCAGCCATGTTTATAAGGCTTGGTCGACGACAGAGTAGCTGGGGTAGAAAATCGTCATTTTACCTTTGCTGGCGATGAGTTGAGTTGATTTGAGTTAAGTGAGCCAAGAGCCAACATCACTGCACTCAGGGCATTCCCATACCCTCTCCGTCCCCTTGTTCAACAGCCAGCGAAGCGTCACACAATTCATCATTCCCACCGCTATCTGATTGATAGTTCTCCTTGTCTTCCCTCTCAATTTTAATATTTTTCCAGATCGCCTGCCGATCCCCCACAACCTACTTCTCTCTACATACATATTCTAAATCTGTTCCCCGCCTTCTCACCGGTCCCACTGTGGCTGGACCACCTCTCCTTTGTCCATAGATAATTTACCACCAAGAGGTGCATTTCATGCCAGCTTATCAGCCTGTTCATTCCCACCTAACTCCTACATGGCCAGGATCAAAAGCCATACACATCTCACAATCTGTAACCTCTGAAGCGAGGATAGCAATTCCACACGGAACAACGGTCTTTTCTCCACCGTATTCTAGCGATGAACCCAAACCAGTGCCTTGATAGCCAGCCGTACTCACCGATATGTCGCTGCCACATTCTAAGAGAAAGACACACATTTGCAAATTACTTACTTCGAAAATTGAATAGCCTCGAGTCATATCTGATTTAAAGAGAAACGTAGAATTGCTCCTTTCCGGAAGTATATAAGAAAGCAGCTGCCCCTTTGGTAAACGACCGCAAAATTTGACTCCATTAATACAGAAAAACTGGGAGGAACAATTATCATGATAGTCGAAATCGAATGTCCTGAACAGAAAAATAAAATAGCATATAAATATATTTTCTACTTGGTGTAAGTGCGTAAATTAAAGTTCTATGCACGCGGACAACATTAGATCATGCGATGTATCACAGTAAAAACTGTATTTTACAAATTGAAGCCCACATTATGCAATAAAGTCGATATCTGAATAAGGCAAATATTGCTTCCATGTTGCGTAGAACCAGTTGTAAAATATCACAAATATTAGAGGCCGAGTGTAGAGCCTTGTCTTCCTTCGCCCGCCTTGAATTCAAGCGTAGTCAATACACAATATTTATAGTAGTGATGGACTGAATTTTGCGTGTTACTACATTTTTTACAGTAGTGGCTTGTGATAGCTATATATTGTTACTTCATCATCATCATCATCATCATCACCATCATCAACATCATCATCACTGCCCTGCCAGCTTGCATAGGTGTTCATGATCTCTCCACAGATCTCGGTCTTTGGTGTTCTGGATCAACTCTGCTGCTGTATTTCCTCCATGCCACCGTCTCAATCCATCCAGCATCATTTCTCTTGGTCTGCCTCTGCCTCTCTTACCCTCGATCTTTCCAGTTGTACAATGTTCTCCAATGCCTTTCTTGTCATCACTTGACCGAAGAAAGTTGTTTGTCTCTTTCTTATTGGTATATATAATGTTCTAGTTTCATTAGCCTGTCTCAGGCAATCGTTTTACTCACTCTGGCAGTCCAATGAATTCGCAACATTCGTCTCAGGAACCACATCTCTGTTGCTTCTAATTTCTACTGAATTTGTTCATTTACATTCCAAGATTCTCTGCCATACAGCAAAACCGGGTTCTACGTAGCATTTCAGCACTCTCTTTCTTACATTCATTGATAGTGACTTATTGCATAAGATACTCTTCATTTTCTGAAATGCGGTTTTTGTTTGCCCTATTCTGCTCTTAATCTCTGTTGTACATCTTCCATATGATGTTATAAATGCCCCTAGGTATTTAAAATTATCTACTTGAACACCACTGTTACTGTTTCATTGATATTGATATTCAAGGAGTCTTTTCCTTGCACTCTCTGTAACTACAATGTCCAGCTATTATTGTATGTCTGTTGAATTATCTGCCACCAATACTGTGCCATCTGCATAGCGTCTATTATTTATATTATAACCTCCATTTATTATTCCAGGCGTCTCTTTGATCTCTCTCATTATTATTTCGCTATATACGGAGAAGAGATCTGGTGATATTGTTACTTACTACTACTTTTTATTTAACAAAAATGTTATTAACGTCACTAGATTAGAGTTCACACTCCTAATTAAAATAGTAGGGTACGGCATATCAAATGTTTATGTACTCTATAAACACTACTCCGCATATCATTTCGTCGTTTAAATTCCGATGCAAGTTTTCTATCATGTCAATAAGGCCGGGTGACAAGAACATTGGTAGTATAAATCCCCAATTGACAGTGAACTTAAGTCTCTTGTGAATTAATTCTGTAGTCGTACTTTATGAATTTGCTTTTCTTAATGGGTTTGATTGTGATGTCAGTAAGACGATAGATCTGGGTTGCTCAGGAAACCATGTTTCGGTGAGCCAGCTTTAAGATGAGACTACATCTCTCATCTCATCTTATCATGTTCCTCTTGTACCTTGCGGTGTCGAGGTGAAGTATAAACAGGGGGAGAAAGCCCGCTTATTGGGCTTCATGTCATCGATATTCCCATGGACTCTGTTATTCCCTGCGTCCATTGTTTATGTGGTCGGCCTCTTCCTCTGCTTCCCTCTGGTACTGTGCATCATTGCTTGTTGTGGTATACTGTTAGTTAGTAACCTACTTGCATGGCCAAACCATTTGACTTGCTGCCTTTCTAATAAAACCTAGTGCAGCTATAACCCCCACTTTAGTCCTGATTTCTTTGTTTCTGATCTTATCTCTTCTTGATACATTGAGTATTCTTCTCAGGAATCTTTCTGTTGTTGTGATTTTTTCTTTTCTCTTTTTCTGTCATTGTCCAGGTTTGGCATTGGTAACATAGAGTTTATTATTAATGCCATTTGCCCAATGAGTTGGTTTGCCTTATTGCACCTATTTTCAATCTCTTCTTCTGATTTGACATTTGATGATATTATACTTCCTAGGTACTTGAAAGTCTTTACTTGTTTCAAGGGATGTTCATTTAGGTGAACCATTGTTGCTTTTTCTTCTTTAGTTATAGTCAATACCTCTGTTTTACTTGTGAAAATTTTCATGTTCTGTTCCCGACACATTTCGTTTAAACTATTCATGTGGTCTTGTAATTGAGCTTCTGATTTTGCTATAAGTGCTTGGTCGTTCGGAAACAGGAGTTCTCTAATGGTTAGATTTGCAGATGTTACCTCTTCTGTGTTCTCGTCATGCGGTGTTCTTGCGGTTTGGCCCATTTCTTTACATATCATTGGCACCTTGCCCTCTTGACAGACGATAGTTACCCATCTGTAATTCACCAAAAAAGATATCCTTTGGTATTCTACCATCATCCATCCTCCTAAGATGTCCTATCCATCTAAGTCTACGAAGACTGAGCATGGAATAAACTGTCACACAACCTGATCTTTCCAATACTTCAGTATTTGTGATTTTGTCTTGCCACTTAATACCAAGAATTCTTCGCAGACACCGCATATGAAAGCTGTTTAAATTGTTCTCTTGGTTTGAGTAAGTTGTCCAGGTTTCACTGCCATAGAGAAGAGTACTAAGGACACAGGCTTGATAGAAAAGGACTTTTGTTTTGGCAGTAAGCTTTCTGTTCTCCCAGACTCTTATTCTTAACCTGTTCATTGTTGTTGCTGCCTTACCAATCCGGATGTTGATTTCCTGATCTATGGATAATTTGCTATTTACCACTGATCCTAGATATGTAAAATGGTCTACTATCTCTAGTTCGGCGTCGTCAATAAAGATTGATGGTACCCCATGTGCACCTTGTGACATAATCTGTGTCTTCTTTTTGCTAATTGTTAAACCAAATTCAGAACAAGCATTGGAGAATGCAGATAGTAGACATTGCAATTCTTCCTCAGAGTGGGTCGTAACTGCAGCATCATCTGCAAAAAGCAACTCTCTGATCAGTACCCTCCTAATTTTGGACTTAGCCTTCAATCTCTGAGCATTGTAGAGGCCGCCATCTGAGCGTGAGTGAATGTATATACCACCATCCTGATCACGAAATGCATATTTCAGTAGAAGTGAAAAGTATATTCCAAAGAGGGTGGGAGCTAGTACACAACCTTGCTTAACTCCACTCTTGATTTCAAATTCTTCAGAAGTTGCACCATCAAACTTGATTATACCCTTCATGCCTGTGTGGATCGATTCCACAATGGACAGAAGAGTTGGTGGGCAGCCAATCTTCTTTAGTGCCTTGAACAGACCCTCACGACTGACCAAATCAAATGCCTTTGTGAGGTCGATGAAGGCAATAAACAGTGGTTGATTCTGTTCACGGCATTTTTCTTGCATTTGTCGCAATGAGAATATCATATCAGTGGTAGACCGGTTCTGTCGAAAGCCACACTGTGATTCGGGGTAGACTTGATCTCCTAGGACTTGAAGTCTGCGCAGAACAATTCTGGTAAATACTTTTCCAACAATACACAGAAGTGAGATACCCCTATAGATCGTCCTTGTTCTTTACAGTGTTATGATGCTTGAATCATTGAAATCCTTTGTGACTTGTCCTTCACGCCAGCATAGCTCTATTAGCTGGTGGATCTGTAGAGTGAGTGTGTCTTGCCCACTCCTGATCACCTCTATTGGAATCCCATCCTTACCTGGAGCCTTGCCAGATGCAAGTTCATTTATAGCACACTTAACTTCTGTTATGGTGGGAAGTGTGTCCAGGTGGTCAAGAGTTGGTAGAGCCTCTATGGCGTTGAGGGCATCATCCGCTAGTTTGGTCTCACTTGAGTAAAGCTCCAAATAGTGCTCTACCCATCTGCTGTTTCTTATCAGTGATGACTTCTCCAGTCAAGGTTTTCAATGGTGCACTTCTTTTGATCACTGGACCACAGGCTTTCTTTATTCCTTCATACATGCTTCTTATATCTCCCTTATCACTTGCGATTTGAATGGACTCACATAACTTGATCCAATAATCATTTGCACACTGCCTGGCAGCCTTTTGCACATCCTTCCTAGCTTGCCTTAGCTCACTCAGAGTGTTACGCGTTGGTCTTTCCTTGTTTCTTAAGAGAGCTTTCTTCTTCTTATCAATCAAGGGCTGCAGAGTCTCGCTGTTGGCCGCAACCAGTCCTGCCTCTTATGATCCACAGTGCCGTAAACCCTACGGCAGTTTTATAAGAGTTTCCTTAATTTGACCCCACTTTTCATTTACTGTACAATTTTCTGGTGTATCAGTGAAAGCGTCTTCAAGTTGCTGTTGAAACTGAAAGAACTTTTCAGGATCATGAGTGTTAATAATATTAATCCTGGGGCTAGATTTGTGTTTAGCTGTGTAGATTCTCTTTAGTCTCAGTCTAACCCTTGCAACAACCAAAGAATGATCCGTATCATAGTCAGCACTGTGGTAACTACGAGTCAATGATATATGGTTCAGATGTTGTCTCTGTGTGATGATGAAGTCCAGCTGGTGCCAATGGCCAGATCTTGGATGTTTCCATGTGACCTTATGCATCTCTTTTGTTTTAAAAAAAGAGTTTGTAATACATAGGTCATTACTGGTGCAATGCTCCAGTGGCCTTTGCCCATTTTCATTCATGCGACCGATGTTGTATTTTCCAAGGCACACTGGCCATGAACTCGAGTCCTTGCCCACACGAGCATTGAAATCACCGAGCATATAAATGTAGTCAGATTTTGGAACTGCCTTGATCACGGAGTCTAACTCCTCATAGAACAAATCCTTCACATCATCAGAGGAATCGAGTGTCGGTGCATATGCAGTAATAATGGTGGCAAACCCACAAGAGGTTGCCAAGCGCAGGGATAATAGTCTTTCATTTCCTCCTGCTGGAATTTCAATCATTCCCAGTAGCAAATTCTTCACTCCCAAACCCCCAAAACCGTGTTCCCTTTTTTCTGCCTGCATTTTTCCCCTTCCAAAAAAAGGGGGTAGTTGTTTTCCCTGAGTGCCCCCTTCCTCAGCGGGGCGAGTCTCCTGCAGGCCACCCAATTTTAAGACCAGGGATGGATTTTTATTGCCTCTCCATAGCACAAAGCCTGGGCTAAATATAGAGATCATGTGTTGCCCATGCAGCATGATCCCTCTCTCGGCCTGCCTAGTTCACTCCAGAGGAAAGGTAACACACCTACATCTGGAACAAGACAAGCTGCAGAAGCTGCCGGATCAGCAAAGCAATGCTCTAACTGTCCGCCTGTCGGAGCTTCGATCCTAGACCAGTTGCCAACCAAGGCTTAGGGCCTGGTCTGCCCTGCCATGACAATTTTGTCTTTAGCTTGCATTTCCTCGCACCAGGGTAAGGCTTGTACCCTCCCAATTGCGCTCTTCCGCCCGAAGCCGTTGGCACAATGTGGGGTGTCGGGTTTGGTAAGCGCCGCCCAACGTTCGGCGCTAACAGAAACAGGTAGTACCGTCTACTGTTATACGGTAGCTCAGTCATATCTGACTAAAAACCTGACAGCATCTTTACATATGTTATCTATGTATATTTTTAAAAAAAGAGGGTACACGACCCCAACCTATTCGTACTCCGAATCTTATGGTGCAGGTTTTTGAGTGTCCTCCAGTGCTATCACTTTGCATTCAATGTTGTTTTTTTAAGCTTCTACATAGGATTGTTAGATGTGTACTCACTCCATATTTTTTAAGAATTTCAAACCCGCTTATTTTTTTATCTACCTTAAACAAATGCCTTTTCTTGGTCGACAAAGGCTAAGTAGAGTGTTTCATTTAATTCGAATGATTTTTCTAGAAGTTGTCTAAGAGCAAATATGGCATCTGTGCATCCATTTTTTTTTCCCAAATACAAGTTATGTTTTTGCTTAGCTGGGGTCGTATAATATTTCGTAAACTTTCTCAAGAATTTTTCCACATATTTTCCCAGTATGACTCAACAGTGGGGATGCCTCTGTATTGCGTGCAGACCCCTTTTGCTACCTTTGTTGTTTCTTTTTTTTTCTTCAAAATTGGGGTATATATGGCGTGCCTCCAGTTTCGTGGTGTCTGTTGTTTACCCAAACATGGTTGAAGAGTATATGTAGCCATATTGTTCCTATTTCTCTTGCTGCTTTAATTAGTTAATTATTTGGTAGTTCATCTTGTCCTGGTCATTTGCTAAATTTGGGGCTAATCGGATGGTTTCTATAATTTATTCTTTCAGTATGTCTGGTTCTAGTTCTTCGGTGGCATCGTGTCGGTTTCTTGAATTCCTGTGACATCTGATGGGATGTTGAGAAGTTGTTCGAAGTACTGTTTTTCCCTCTTATTAGGATTTGTTTTTTTTCACTTATTAGTTCTCCATTTTCGCTGTTAATTATTTCAGTTGGGGCACCGGGTTCTCCTCTGGTTCTCATTGCACTAATCTTTTTATAGAAGTTTCTAGTTGCCTCCTTTTAGTTTTTTTTTTTAGAGTTTCTCCATACTCCTCCCAGTCTTTTCGTTTTTCTATCTTTAGTATTCTATTCACATGTCTTCTCACTATTCTATAGTCTATATAATCGCATTCCCGTTTGCTCTTCGACCACATTTTATGTTTTTCCCTTTTGTCTTTTACAGCTTTCTTTGCTTCTGCGTTCCATCAACTTGTTATTTTCTGTATCCGTGTTTTGCGTGTTTTTTTTTTCCCCCGTGGTTCCACGTGTTATCTTTGCAGTATTTACAATGCTTGATTTGAACATCTCCCATTTTTCTTCCACTGTCTTTCTTTCCATAGGTAAGTGTACAATGATTTCAGGTAGCTCTTTTTCATACTTTTCCCTCATTGCCTCGTCTTGGAGAGTTTTTTAAGTTTACTGATTCGCATGGCATGTATTTTCCTGGTCTTTGCTTCCTTTTAGTGATGTTTCTTATTGTGGCAACGATTGCTATGTGGTGAGTTTTTTATACCTAAGTTGGGCACTGCCAAAGCATCTGATATATTTCTCTTTCTGTTATTTCTTGTTAATATAAAATAAATTTGGCTTTTAGTATCTAGATCGTTCCATTTATACCAGGTATATATTTGTGAGTCTTTGTGTTTATAGAATGTATTTGTTATATAGAGGTCGTGGTAGCGCATAGCTCTATCATTTACTTCAGTTATCATTTCTTTCATTATGTTGGTCTCTAAATGCTCCCAAATATTTTTCTCTGCCCGCTCTGTTATGTCCTAGTCTTGCTTTGAAGTCTCCCATAAATATGATGTTGTCCTGCTTGTCTATTGTATTTAGCACGTCATGTATGTCTTCGTAGAATTCCTCGTATTCTTGCTCATTATTGTTTGTATTACATGGTGAGTATATCTGTACATACGTTCTAAATTTTTTGTTCTTTTATTCTCACTGTTATGATTTTTTCTGATATATATATTTTATTTCTAGTATTCCTCTTGCTAGCCGTGGTTCAATGACTATTCCCACACCGTGTCTTGCCCTTTCTTGCTGTTCGACTCCAGAGTAGACCGTGTAACTGTGGTGGATTTCCTTGCATCCTTCCCCCTTTATTCTGGTGTCTGCTATTCCCATAAGTCCAATTTTCCTCTCTTTCATTGTTTCTATAAGTTTTTCTTCACTATTAAAACCGCAGACGTTCATTGCGCCTATGTTTTTTTAATTGCTGATCTATCTCGTAGTCCATTAACTTTGCCGGGTATATATCCATTTGGGTCAGTCCGTTTATACTTCTGAGTTTTTTCGACGAGAAGTATGAAATCCCCTGCCAGCTTGCTAGGCCAGTCGCAGGTTTTGGACACAAATCTGACCATAGGGAGTTCATCCCCTATGGCGAGCCATTGTCAGAGTCCTAACTACTAGCTCCGTTTGGCTCACTGGACTTGGACAGGCAAATTACAACATCTACGTAACATACACTAATAACACATGAATGCAATCGGAAACTGGCAGGAGCTATCTCCTGAACAATCATTTATTACACTATAATACAGGCTGACAACATGGTCGCACTTCACGCTCAAACAATCGTTCACCCCAACAGCCACGCGCTAACTCACAATGGCGATCTTTACACTGTCGCCCGCATAATCATTCACAATCACAACTTCACATCATCCGCACATATCACAGTTAGTACATTCCTCGAATATAAATACATAACGTTCATCTCCATCTATCCGTCACAAATACTATCGTTCTATCTTTTCTACCCGCTCTCTAGATCTCCACACGTCCGTCTCTATTCGCTGCCCCACACACACTGCCTCTCTCTTGGTTGACCTTCCCCCATCACGTGGCTCTGTTTTACGGGGTTCTTGCCTGACCGTCCGCTAGCCAAACCGTGGTGTCTCTTACTGCCCTTTACCTCAGCTAGCTTACACTGACTCTCGCTTAATACCGGCACTTACATTCTTCCTTCCCCATGTCATATAAGACCATGACATTCTCCCCCCCCCACAACCAATGTGGGACTTACTCTTGGGAAATTTACACATTCTGTTTGTTGTTACTCTTGGTCCCTCTTTCTAACCTTGTCAGGGGATTATATGATTTCTCTGATCTTTTTTTTTCCCCCCCTTAACTTCAAAATTTTTTTATCTCTTTTTCAGTATTGAGGTTTCTCTCAAGGTTTTTGTCGTGGGCTGACAAATGTTTCTGGTTGGGTCTACTTGTCATACCTCGTTATATTATTCAACCACCACTCCGTGACATTACATTCTGGTCCCTATTTCTCACTCGTTTGTCTGTGCATTATCATCTCATAGTTATTGTGGTTATGCTGGTTTAAGGTTTCTCCATTGGTTTACGCCTCGAATAAGGCTAAAACTTCCTCTTACAGCATTCTTAAATTTTCTCTCCATTCGAGGGGTTCCCCTCGTCTATTTTTAAAATGCACACTACTCGTTTCTTTATGAGCACGCTATGTCAATGTTGTGGTCTGTTCGAATATACTTCATGTATGCATAGCCCCCCTTTAAACCTCATCTTATGTCGGACCGTGATTTGTTTCCCCTTTTTGAGCACACCTCGTTTACTGTTATGGAGAATTTTTATTAATCTCTTTGGTTGCATCACCCTGTTGTATATTCCTTCTGGTTCCATATTCTGATGTTAATTCTATATCACTATTGCTAAGCGTCATTCGTCGGGCTATCCAGCATACGCGAAGGCAAGTTTGGTAACATTCGCGCACTGGGTTTGCCAGGCGTTGTTTTCCAGCATTACAACTTATTCTATTCGCCACTATATTACGCTCATATGTACATATACATTATAAAAATACAAAGTATTATATAATAAAAAAAGACATTGGATGTCATACAGTTTAAAACATATACAATAAAATATACATCGTCGATGCCCTTATGCACATATAGGATACTGTTCCTGTCCTGTAAAGTTATGCACACGGAATTAAAATTTAACAGTGTTCAATGTTCATTTCCGTGCTGGAATCTTTGGCATGTCTTCTTTCTCATGATATTGTCTTTCCTTCTGTATAGTGATTAACACTTTCCACCCATTTTGGGACAATTTGTAAGTCTGTTCTGTAAAATTGCGGGAAATTCACACGTATAAAACACGAATTAAGTTCAGTGGCTTTAAATTTTGAGTGTGGCCATGGTGCGTCTGTCTGTGACTGTTTTTTGCCATAGTTTGTAGGTTGGCATCTGGTTCATTAAACTGATCATCGGAAATGAATGTCTGTACTTGTAAAGCTGTCGTCGTTGTTAGTCGATTTCAAAAGGTAAATTCTGTAGATACTCGTTTGAAAAAAAAGTCAATATGGGTATATCTTACTGTTTGATACCTGAAATCACATTTTTGAGTCTTACTTTTTCTGCCGGTGACACTTTCACGTTAAAGGCCCTTTTCATGCTGGTCTATACAATGAAGTGTGCTAGTATCATAGCGCTGGAGTCGTTATAAATCTGGCTAGATGGTTTTTTTTTCAAGAACCATATTTTTTTTTTTTCAAATTGCTGCGAGGTAGATGCGTGAAGCTGGAAAACTACTGATCTGACGGGGTCACTAATGAAATTGAGGTAGTCACCCATCGAGGGGATGAAACCTGACAAGTGTTAAAGGTTAAACACCACATGTCATTAAATGAAAATGTACATTTCCCACTTCTGACACCATTATACCTGTCAGAGTCCTAACTACTAGCTCCGTTTGGCTCACGGGACTTGGACAGGCAAATTACAACATCTACGTAACATACACTAATAACAATGATGCAATCGGAACCCGGCAGGAGCTATCTCCTGAACAATCATTTATTACACTATAATACAGGCTGACAACTTTGGGCGCACTTCACGCTCAAACAATCGTTCACCACCAACAGCCACGCGCTAACTCACAAAGGCGATCTTTACACTGTCGCCCGCATAATCATTCACAAACACAAAATTCACATCATCCCGCACATATCACAGTTAGTACATTTCCTCGAATATCAATACACAACGTTCATCTCCATCTATCCGTCACAAATACTATCGTTCTATCGTTCTATCGCTCTCTAGATCTCCACACGTCCGTCTCTATTCGCTGCCTCACACACACTGCCTCTCTCCTCGTTGACCTTCCCACATCACGTGGCTCTGTTCACGGGCTTCTTGCCTGACCGTCCGCTAGCCAAGCCGTGGTGTCTCTTACTGCCCTCTACCTCAGCTACGCTTACACTGACTCTCGCTTACATACCGGCACTTACATTCTTCCTTACACATGTCATATAAGACCATGACACCATATTTCCCTTAGTCCATGGCTTTGCATGGTTTCCCAGTCTACACCACGTGGAGGTGGGGTTGACTTGTGTAGTCTGCGGGTCATCGGCAGGCTACTAATTTTCACCCCTCCTAGGAGAGGCTAGCCGATCCTAACCCTGCTGGCTGCAGGGGCAGACGCAGTCCACACCTTGTAGACCGATGAAAATAAACTTGCAAATATTAAATGCTAATGGATAGTAGTTTTCGGAGAGTCACTAGTTATATATGGAGACTCGCGACTCACAGGTAACTGGACAGAACACACATAATACAATTGCTAACACCATCCAAGTCTGGGGAATGATTTAGTCAGTGGTGTAGATGCCTTGTTGAATGTATGTAGCTTATGCTTCATTGTGATGTGGTTGTTGTTATGAATATACTGGAGACTAAAATAGTTAAGTTTTGAAGGTATAGACAGTCGTGCTGTGACAAACACATTTCTGGATGCCACATGTATTCTAGGGACAAGCATCAACAACATTGCATAGCCAGGCATTCAATCACAACCGACACGGTTATCTACCCTCGTCCATATACTAGTCTTATATGCCCCAAACAAATTATTGCGTGTGACATGCTTCTTTTCTCTTACTTTTATTTACCAGGTTAAACGGAGATGTATTTTCTGTTTACATACACACACGTGCGCGAACACACACACACACACACACACACATATATATATATATTATATAATATATATATATATATATATATATATATATATATATATATATATATATATATATATATATATATATATATATATATATATTTTATATATATATATATATATATACATATACAATAGTACCTCACGGGGTAAATAAGCGGAAATCTGGAGCCGCTCCAGCTAGAAGAATATGACGCCAGATCCGTGACGTCATGAATTGATTCCAGATCTTTTTGAATTTGGCAATGATTTTATTTTTGAGTACTTCCTTTAATACTTCCAGTTTACTACTTCCGGTCCATGAGTGGCAGTTTCCCCCGGGCTAGGCGAGGAACGCAGGTGAACCGGCGTGAACCGGACCGGACGTCTGCACGCGAATGGTGGCGCGGTGTTGGAACGGGCAGCACGGAACGAGCGGCATGGTGCAGGTTCGAGTCCCATCAAATACGTGACGTAGGTGGTGGGTGTTATTATCAGTCATGGATTCGAGATGGAAAAATCCTTTTACGGCCATGATTGCGGGACCAACAGGGAGTGGAAAATCCGTCTTTTTACAAGGGTTTCAGGCCCATTTATCAGACATGGTCGAACAATTCCAAATGAGATTATATGGTGCTACCAAGAATGGCAATCTATGTTTGAGACCATGAAAGGTGTTCAATTTAACGAAGGTCTGACGGATATGGAAAAATGGACAGGTGATAGACGTAGGCTAGTAATGATAGATGACCTCATTTCCGAGACAGCTGATAGGATGACTAAGCGATTTACTAAAGGTAGTCTGCCTCTAAACCTCAACATCGTGTACATAGTCCATAATCTCTTGGTAAGAATGAAGAGCAAAGAACCATCAGTTTGAATTCGCATTGGCCTAGTGGTGGTTAAGAAATACGTAACGGGTCTCAGATTACCAACCTAGTCAAACATATGTAACCAGGCCACGTGTCATATGTCTAAGAGAGTTTTACGGACGCGACAGCGGCTCCACACGCTTATTTGCTTTCTAAATTTCGACAGGAAACACCGGATCAGCTCTGCTTATAAAGTCATATATTTTCAGGTCAGCTTCAGGTCGTCTACGTGATTAAATAATATGTTCAATCGGGTGAAACGTTACGGGGCCATGCTGCGGTTTCTGGGCGATGCGAAGCCGGCTGACGTGAAAGCCATAATTAAATCGGCTTCGCCGGACTTTGTCCAATCAGTTTGCGAGTGTTGTCTCAGTGTGGTAAAACTTAATGTTCCACTGACATGGGCTCAGAAGAGGTGGCTGATGCGGCACAAAAACAGTCTGAGAGCGATCATGCGCTAGAAGCTATCTATCAAGAAACGGAAACAAATTTTGCTACAAGATTGTTTCAAACGCGCTTTATTAAGACCTATTCTAAACGTGTTGAATGGCGTCGTGGGGTTTAATGAAGAAAAAGATCCTGCCGGAAGCTGAAAAACCCCTACGTGCCCCCCGACACACTAACAGATAACTTGCGTGACTTGGATCAGCAAATGCAACAAGTCCTAAAGACCGAAGACTTACCACCGCTGGAAAAATCCAGCGTGTATCAACATACTTTGCAGTGGTATCTGAATCGACTTGAGCAGTACAGACATAAGCCTTTAAGGACAGTGGATATCAAGGAACAAGAAAACGAAGTCAGCACTTTACCGTATTCAGTAGTCGAGACACCGCTTCAACCAATACCACTAAAAGTCAAGTATCACCAGACAAAATATTAGAGACAACGCCACATTTCAAGCTCATTCGAAACACGAAGTAAAGTAACCTGCCAAAACTCAAGTAGGAAAATAGCCTCACAAATAAGAAAGTATTACTATGATCCTAAAATACCCGGAGCCAACAGCGGAGACGATGCTTTAAAACGGAATACTAAATTGAAGAAGATAGAGACATTGTTACGGCATGATGATACATATACATTGCATAAACCGATCCGTCGTCGATTCCAGAGACAACAAACCATAACCGTTGGCATAAATGAACAATTTAAAGCCGACTTGATAGATATGACACAATTACAAAGATACAACGATGGGATGTCGTACATAGTGACGCTTACCGATTTGTTTGGTAAATATGCTTGGGCCATCCCGATCAGGAAGAAAACTGGGAAAGAGCTAGTGGACGCCGTGAGTAAAGTATGTGCTGATAGACTATCGGTAATTGTGTTACTGATAAAGGGTCGAAATTTGTCAACCGGACCTTCTTAAGATTTCTGAAAGACCGAGGTGTGTATTTATTTACCACCGAGAATGAAGAAGTGAAAGTCGCAATAGTGTAAAGATTCAACCGGACCCTTCAAAAAAAATGTGGCGCTATTTCACCAAGACCAATACACTTCGCTACATCGATGTGATAGATAAAGTGATCCAAAAAAAAAAAAACAACAACACCAGTGTCACCAACTGGCTGGGGTTAGATCCCAGATGGGCAACCACTCAGCCAAAATCATTTTCTTCTACTGGTGGTTAGTTCTGGATGCAGTTTGAGATCCCCTAACTCTGTCAGAAGGGACTAATTACCACTGACTAATCCCAGAGAGAAAACGTGGAACAAATGTCTGTTATGCTGATTTAAGACACTGTCCCTGATACTCAAGAAAACAGCCCAGAAGTGGCTCGTTGAAAATAGAATATATCTATATATATATAGATGTGGCTGTACTTGGTATCACCAGAAGTGAGAAAGGAGGAGTTAAGACATGCAACGTAATCTGGTTACTTATGACTGCATAGGCAAGAGACCTCCCGGACATAGATTCCCACTTCTGGACAATATGTGCGAACCCCCACTAAATGATACAATAATGTGTGTACTTGATACGCTACACAAACATTTATAAACATTTAGAATTATACGGACAAATTGAGTTTTAAAATACAACAACTGTGTTTATTATTGCTATTGATGATCATATGATGATGATGATTATATTATGGTATACGTAACTCATCTGGCTGAAAAGCTCAGAAGCACATAGGTCATGCTTCCCCCAGTGAGACGCGGTTCACTGTCAGATTGAAGGAGTCCAAAGTGGTCCCTTCACAAGGCTAAGTCACTTCCGGATATGGGTTGTTGACTGTCCATTGCTCCTAAGAGATCTGGAATGAAACGAACGGAGATGGGTAGTATCTACGTCTACACATCTCAAACACATATGTCTATACATTCATATAAACATACATTCAAGTCATAATATATGATGGTATGATGATATATATGATGGCATGTTACATAAACATATATCAGTTCTAAATAAATAAATATATATATGTATATATTAATATAATTATTTAGAACATCTATAGCTCAAAACATACATATTCATATACATTTGTGTAATGGAGTGTTTCCCATATAAGTTCACCTCACTTACACTCTCCCTTTCTGATTCATTCATACTGTCTTGTCGGAAGGACTGGTCGCACAGTCCTGTCGAACATTAAATGCCTTCCCCGAATCTGTCTGGGTTATTGAATGTCCTAAGTCATGTCTGTCCTCATGCAGACATCATGCAGACAAGGTGAACTGGTGCCATTCCTCAAACCAAGTGGTTTCACCACAATCTTGGTAAGCACTCAAGTGTTGGTCCAAATAATCAATGTTAATTGGACGCTATCAAGAGACTGGTAGCTCTCAGGAATTTCTCCTAAGTAGTCAGTCTCCCCAATATTTAACATCATACAGGATGAATCTAAATGTATCTCCTGTACATGAATAAGCCACACGCTCATGTAGCTTGGATAATGGATTTCTCCAAATTGTCACATACAACAATTCAGACAACCAAGTAGTGAATGCAAGAAGAAATAGTTCTCAGTGAAATCGTAAAGCTAGAACTGGAACATTAAGTACAAAGAAAATCCACGAGTGTAAAGTTGGGGAGAATATGTAAAAACAGGAAACTACACAAGCCTTCAGACTAGCAGACAAACTAATCAGAAAAAATGGTTT
>JACEFZ010011586.1:57500-220774 GCA_014155875.1 Cepaea nemoralis | reverse complement strand
GGAAATGAAAAGACAGCAAAGAAAGAGAACAGAAGAAATAAGAAGAAAAGAAGGAAAGAAGACGGGGTGAGCAGAAGAAAGGTGAAGGATAGGTAGAAACGGATATGGGAAAGAGACAGGCGAAAGGATGTAAGAAGACAGACAGAAGCAAGGAGACGAAGAAAGAAGAAGCAGAAGTGCGAAGACAGGGGGGGTAATTGAAAGAAAAGAGCCATCCAGAAAGCCTACTTCACGCCGGAATGAAACAAGAACAAGGTCAGACAGTACAGAACGAATCATCATATGACTCCTCTCATCATAATCATAATCCGTAGAAATACATAATTGAGAAAATATGCATTAACACTCCGAAGGAAGGACATATAAAGTACTACCAAGCCGCACTCCCTTACTACTTATCCGCCCCAACCTGAGGTCTAAGACGAAAGTAAATAACGAATATGCAAAGATCCACGCCTCCGCCCAAGTAACGGTGGAAGAAGAATTCCGACGGAAACAGAAGGAACACGCTATAAGAATCATTCAAACTAAAAAAGCGTAATAAAGAGTAACGACAACATCCGCCATATGCCGAAATCATGGACTCACTCCGCCCTCCTACTCAATAATGCCAGTTCCGTACATAAGTCCTACATCACATACGAAGATACGACCTAATCCCAGAGGCCTACTCATCCGCATCACTCCTCTTTGCCCCCTTTCTCCCCTGCCCTTGTTGTTTTGACTCCTAAATCTCTCCTCCTCCCTCCTCCCCCTCCTATTCCTCACTACTCCTCCTCCTCCCTCCTCCTTCTCCTCTCTCGCCTATCTCTTCATCCTCCTCTCCCTCCTCCACTCTGTTACTACGCCCTCCTCCTCCCTCTTCCTCTCCTCAACTCCTACTACCTCCGCCCTCCTCTTCCTTCTCCTTCGTTCTCCTCCTCCCTTCTCCTCCTTTCTCCTCCTCCCCCTCCTCCCCCTCCTACCCTCCCTCATCCCCTCATCCCTCCTCCTCCCTCCTCCTTCTTCCTCCCTCCTCCCCTCCTCCTTCCCTCCTCCTTCCTCCTCCCTCCCTCCTCCTCCCTCTTCCCTCTCCTACCCTCCTCCTCCCTCCTCTCCTCCTTTCCTCCTCCTCCTCCTCTCACACTCCTCCGCCTCCCTCTTCCTCCTCCTCCCTCCTCCTCTCCCCTCTCTCCTCCTCCTCTCTCCTCCTCCCTCTCCTCCTCCTCCCCTCCTCCTCCCTCTACCTCCTCCCTCCTCCCTTCACATTCCTCCTCCTCCCTCTTCCTCCTCCTCCCCCTCATCTCTTTCCTCCTTCTCCTCCCTCCTCCTTCTCCCCACTTCCTCCTCCCTCTTCCTCCCTCATCCGTCTCCTCCGCCTCCTCCTCCTCCAACTCTCGTCCTCCTCCTCCCTCCTCCTCCCCTTTCCCTCCTCCTCCCTCTCCTCCTCCTCCTGCGTTATCCTCCTCCCTTCCTTCTCCCTCCTCCTCCCTCTTCCTTCTCCTCTCCTACCTTCTCCCTCCCTCCCTCCTCCTTCTCCTTTTTCCTCCCCCCTCTCCTCCCTCTTCCTGCTCCCTCCGCCTCCTCCCTCCTCCTACATCTCTCCCTCCTCCTCCCTCCTTCTCCCTCTTCCTCCTCCCTCCTTCTCCCTCTCCTCCTCCACCCTACTCCTCCCTCCTCTTCCTAATCCCTCCTCCTCCCTCCTATTCCTCCCTATTCCTCCAGTCTCCTGTCTCCTCCTCCCTCCTCCTCCCTCCTCCTCCCTCCTCCACCTCCCTCTTCCTCCTCCCTCCTCCATTTACCCAAGACAGACAGACAGACAGATAGTCGGGAACGGGATCTTATATGACTACTTATATGATTTAAATGAGATGCTCTCCACCATGGGCTGGGCCGGGTCAGACAGACAGATAGATAGACAGACAGACAGATAGATAGTCGGGAACGGGAACTTATATGACTACTTATATGAATTAAATGAGATGCTCCCCATCAGGGTCTGGGCGAAGCCGGGCCGGGTCAGACAGACAGACAGACAGATAGACAGACAGACAGACAGATTGTCGGTAACGGGAACGAGAACTTATATGACTACTTATATGAATTAAATGAGATGCTCCCCACCAGGGTCTGGGCGAAGCCGGGCCGGGTCAGCTAGTATATATATATATATATATATATATATATATATATATATATATATATATATATATATCATGTGCCATGCCGGAAAGCGTGGGCGGTCATGACTCGCCATTTCACTCGATCACCAGTGTCGTGGATCAGCTCAGTGTTCCTGTCTCGTCCATGCCATGTGGCCAAGCCATCCAGGTATTTTCCTCTCGGTCTTCCTCTTGGTCTGTTCCCTTCGATCTTGCCAGTTGTCACTAAGTTCTCCAATCCATTTCTTCTCATAACATGTCCAAAAATTTTGACTGTCTACGTCTAATTTCTCTAATCAGTTTACGATGTTCATTTGTCTCCTGTAGTACTTGGTCATTGGTTTTTCTGTCTGTCCATGGTATTCTTTGCATTTTCCTCAGAAACCACATTTCTGCAGCCATCAGATGCTTTTCAGCTTGACTGCTCATTGTCCAAGTTTCACATCCATACAAAAGAACAGGCTCTATGTATCCCCTCAACACTCTTTTTCTCGTTTCAATTGACATCTTTTTATTGGTCAGAATGTTTTTCATCTTGCTAAAGGCTACTTTCGCCATGGCGATTCTTGTTCTAATCTCTTCAAGGCATCTCCCATCAGATGTTATGACTGTTCCAAGATAATTGTACCGATTCACTTGTTGAAGAATATTTCCATTTACTTGTATATTACATTGTGGCACTTCTTCCTTCCTAGTGACGACCATAACCTGAGTCTTTTTACAATTTAATTCTAACCCCAGTTGCTCACTGTGTACAACAACCGCATCTACTAATTGTTGCAGGTCCTGCGCATTGTCTGCAATTAATACTGTATCATCTGCATATCTAATGTTATTGATGTTTCGTCCTCCAATGCTGATTCCATTTATATCCTCTACATTTCTAAAAATATTTTCACTGTATAGGGAAAAAAGATCTGGAGACATCACACATCCCTGCCTAACACCTCTCTTAATTGGCTGATACTGTCCCACTTCATTATCAATCCTTATTGCAGCTTGTTGTTTCCAATATATGTTTTTTATAAGTCTAATGTCTTTCCCATCAATTTGTAGATCTGCAAGCATATCCACCATGCTGACATGTCTAACTCTATCAAAAGCCTTTGTATAGTCAATAAAGCAAAGATGTATATCCTTGTTTACTTCTATAGCACGTTCAATAACTGTTCGCAGCATATACACAGCATTTACTGTACCCTTTCCTTCTACAAACCCACATTGTTCTTCCCCTATTTCAGGTTGTATCTTCTTCCTCACTCTTTGCATGATAATTCTTAGCAAAATCTTTGTGATGTGACTCATTATACTAATTGTTCTATGTTGATCACATTCCAAGGTTCCTGATTTCTTTGGGATTGCAATAAATACAGAAGTTACATAATTCAGGAGGTATATCTCCAGTATCATATAATGTGTTCAGCAGTCTGGTGACTTGCTCTAGTCCAAATTCTTCTAAAGCTTTAATCATTTCTGTTGTGATGTTATCTGCACCGGGGGCCTTGCCAGCTTTCATATGCTTAAGAACATTTCGAACCTCCATCTCCAAAATTGGCGGTCCTTCATTATTAAATCTAATATCATACTGTTCGTCTCTGTTATCATCATAAAGGTGTTTCACATAATCTGTCCATACATGTAGAATCTGGTCTTTTTCTATTATGATTTTGCCATCTTCAGTATTTAGACACCCTGTTGATGTACTTGTTCTTTTATTAGTAAGTTCCTGAATTCTTTTGTGCACTAATTTGGTATTTTGACTGTTGTGTTGGTTTTCAATTTCTAAGCACTTTTCCTCAAGCCATGCTTCTTTTGCCTCCTTACATAATATTCTGACTTGTCTGTGAATTTCTTCATATTTGACAGAATTATTTTTGTTGAGTCTTCTTGTTTCCATGAGGTGTAAAATTTCTTCAGTCATCCATTTCTCATTGATTGAATTCTTCAACGTTTCCCATTGATCATCCACATCCTGGAATAGGATCTCTAGATCAGACAAAATTTCAAATCTGTTCTGTACTTCTATGTTGAATTTGTTTTGTATTTCCTTGTCATTACTCAATGTACACAAATCATATTTAGTGTTTCCTGTTATATACTTGACTTTCTTCAACTTTATCCTCAATGTTCCTGTGAGTAATCTGTGGTCACTATAACAATCAGCACTGGGAACTATTTTTGCTAGTGTTAATGCGTGTCTAACTCTTCTGCTAATCAGAATACGGTCAATCTGGTTTCTAATCCTGCTATCAGGACTCCTCCATGTCTGCCACATAGCGGCACGCGCCACCAAATGGAAAAGGGATATTCCCAGACAAGTCACAAAACTAGATGACCATATGAGAAACTAAGGCCGATGTGGACAACGTCATAGGACGGAACGGGAGACGCTTCGAGAGAGGACATCAGGACAGCGGTGTTTTCTATGGGCTCCGTGTTGGAGAGGATATGATCTGGTCGGCGCAATCTTCTTAGTGAGCGAGGAAATCGTCTGTTGTCTCACATTCATACAGTGATGGGACCGGGACAGGAATAACCTTTAGACGAGTTAAACGCGGCTGGTAAATCCTTGGGAAAAGAGCGACCTTCCTGAAGCAATGGCAGAATTTGGAAGCTGGTTCTGTATAACTGTATAACCGCCCGTCCCCGTATTTAGGGGCAGGTTATCATATGGAGTAGCGTTCTTTGTTGTTCTGCGAGAGCATGTAATAAATGCCGAAATTGCCAACGGCTAGTTTGCGTCCGTTTCATCGAGGTGAGCTGTTTTATTAATCTGTTGTTTATTACGAGCAGTTTTGTGTCTTGGAGTTGAGATGCGTCGGCATGTGTCAAGACAATGTCCATAATCTTCTAGGGTGTTGCTTGAACCAGGTGTTTCCTACAATCATTTCCTGTTCTTTTGCCCACTCTACGAGTCTGTATCCTCTTTCATTTCTCTCTCCTAAACCATAGTTTCCTACTGTGTATCTATCCCCTTGATTTCCTACTTTTGCATTGAAGTCCCCTATTATGATGTTTATTTCTGAATCTTTACATTTCTTTAAGGCAGACTCTATGTCATTATAAAATTCTTCTACACTATCATCACTGGATTCTCCTGTTGGGGCATATACTTGAATAATATTTATGCTAAAAGGCCTGCCACTTAATTTAACTAGTAGAACTCTGTCCGACACGGCCCAATATCCTTGAACAGATTTTGCTGTTTTCCGGTCCAAAATAATTGCCACTCCTCTATGACGATCTTCACCTCCAGAATAAATAATCTTGAAATCTTCTTCTATCTTGATGCCTGCTCCTGTCCATCTCGTTTCGAACATACCTAAAGTATTAATTTTTTCCCTTTCAATTTCTTGTTTTATGTTCTCTAATTTTTCGTCGTCGTTTAACATCCTAACGTTCCAAGTTGCTAATTTTAACGTCTCTGTCCTTGTCTTGCGATGATCAGTCTTTAAGCGAATCATGATATACTAGGCACTTTTAAAGAGGTAGTTTGCCGTTGCATTCCTCTATGGCAGTGACCTTACTGGTCGGAGACCGCAGCCATTGACTCAAGAAGGGTTCCTCTGCCTGCCGTCGTGAAGCTCGAGGCCATGACCCACAAATATCTGTCTATATATATATATATATATATATATATATATATATATATATATATATATATATATATATATATATATATATATATATATATATATATATATATATATATATAGTGTAAACAAATTAGGTTAAAGTTAGTTGCATATCCTTTACTGGACGTCGCAATCAACGCTAGCATTTATTGCTGTTGCAATTTCTTGGCAAGTTTACGTTCAGTAGTTTGTCATTGCTTTCTGGACTCCCGGCACCCATACCATTTCGTAAAAAAATCAATGTTTCGCGGTCTTTTGCCAAATCGTCTGCAGCTGTGTTTCAAACGCAGGTATGCAGTATTACGAACTGCGTCCGTAACTTCTCACCACGGAGCCGGCTTGGTATATAGGGATATCACTAAATACAACACTGGTTAAATGAAATAAAGGCCAATGAGCTTGTCCTACAAGCAGCAACCGCAAACCGTACATTGATTAGAGATATTAGACATAACACTGGTTAAATGACAGAAAGGTCAATGAGCTTGTCCCACAAGCAGCAACCGCAAACCGTACATTGATTAGATATATTAGACATAACACTGGTTAAAAGACAGAAAAGTCAATGAGCTTGTCCCACAAGCAGCAACTGCAAACCGTACATTGATTAGAGATATTAGACATAACACTGGTTAAATGACAGAAAGGCCAATGAGCTTGTCCCACAAGCAACAACCGCAAACCGCACATTGATTAGAGAAATTAGACGCAGAAGTCAAGTACTTTTGGGCACATTATCAGGAGAAACATATTTAAAAACTTAGGAACAACTGGCAAGATTGATAAGAAAAGAGCATGGGGAAGGCAGTGAGAGAGAGAGAGAGATAGAGAGAGAGAGAGAGAGAGAGAGAGAGAGAGAGAGAGAGAGAGAGAGAGAGAGAGAGAGAGAGAGAGAGATGTGATGAGACAAGGATGTGATGAGACAAGGATGTGATGAGATACCAGCTGAACTAATTAAAGCGGGGGGAGAAGAAAGCATACAAATCTATCACGCATTATGTAAAAAGATATGGAAATATGGTATATGGCCATGAGATTGGAAGAGAACTATCTCCACTCCAGTACCAAAAAAGGGCAACCTGAAATTATGCACCAACTATAGAACTTGGATAACGAAGACACAAACAATAGATTGCACGATTTATTGCCTGGCATATTTCGCTGCATCTTGTCAGGTACATACTGCAGAATTCACACAACATAAAGTAAATTAACTAAATAAATTCTTCAAGCTGAAATATACACATGTTCGCACAGTAATGTCAATTGTCTAAAACGGTAATTTTAAACTGACTTAAGCTTACTGTATTAGACAATTGACATCTAGTAGCCATAATGTAAAGAACCACATTAACATAGTAGCCATAATGTAGAGGAATAAATTAACATAGTAGCCATGGTGTAGAGGGACTACATTAACATAGTAGCCATAGTGTAGAGGGAATACATTAACATAGCAGCCATAGTGTAGAGGGAATACATTAAAATAGTAGCCATAGTGTAGAGAGAATACATTAACATAGCAGCCATAGTGTAGAGGGAATACATTAAAATAGTAGCCATAGTGTAGAGGGAATACATTAACATAGTGGCCATAGTGTAGAGGGAATACATTACCACAGTAGCAATAGTGTAGAAGGAATACATTAACATAACAGCCATAGTGTAGAGAGAATACATTAACATACTAGCCATATTGTAGAGGGAATACATTAACATAGTAGCCATAGTGTAGAGGGAATACATTAACATAGCAGCCATAGTGTAGAGGGAATACATTAACATAGTAGCCATAGTGTAGAGGGAATACATTAACATAGAGCCATGGTGTAGATAGAATACATTAACATAGTAGCCGTAGTGTAGAGAGAATACATTAACATAGTAGCCATGGTGTAGAGGGAATACATTAACATAGTAACCATAGTGTAGAGGGAATACATTAACATAGTAGCCATAGTGTAGAGGGAATACATTAACATAGCAGGCATAGTGTTGAGGGAATACATTAACATAGCAGCCATAGTGTAGAGGGAATACATTAACATAGCAGGCATAGTGTAGAGGGAATACATTAACATAGCAGGCATAGTGTTGAGGGAATACATTAACATAGTAGCCATAGTGTAGAGGGAATACATTAACATAGTAGCCATAGTGTAGAGGGAATACATTAACATAGCAGGCATAGTGTTGAGGGAATACATTAACATAGTAGCCATAGTGTAGAGGGAATACATTAACATAGCAGGCATAGTGTTGAGGGAATACATTAACATAGTAGCCATAGTGTAGAGGGAATACATTAACATAGCAGGCATAGTGTTGAGGGAATACATTAACATAGTAGCCATAGTGTAGAGGGAATACATTAACATAGCAGGCATAGTGTAGAGGGAATACATTAACATAGCAGCCATAGTGTAGAGGGAATACATTAACATAGCAGGCATAGTGTAGAGGGAATACATTTACATAGTAGCCATAGTGTAGAGAGAATACATTAACATAGTAGCCATGGTGTAGAGGGAATACATTAATATAGCAGCCATAGTGTAGAGGGAATACATTAACATAGTAGCCATAGTGTAGAGGGAATACATTAACATAACAGCCATAGTGTAGAGGGAATACATTAACATAGTAGCCATAGTGTAGAGGGAATACATTAACATAACAGCCATAGTGTAGAGGGAATACATTAACATAGTAGACATAGTGTAGAGGGAATAAATTAACATAGTAGCCATAGTGTAGAGAGAATACATTAACATAGCAGCCATAGTGTAGAGGGAATACATTTACATAGTAGCCATAGTGTAGAGAGAATACATTAACATAGTAGCCATGGTGTAGAGGGAATATATTAATATAGCAGCCATAGTGTAGAGGGAATACATTAACATAGTAGCCATAGTGTAGAGGGATACGTTAACATAGTAGCCATAGTGTAGAAGGAATGCATTAACATAACAGCCATAGTGTAGAGGGAATACATTAACATAACAGCCATAGTGTAGAGAGAATACATTAACATACTAGCCATAGTGTAGAGGGAATATATTAACATAGTAGCCATAGTGTAGAGGAAATACATTAACATAGCAGCCATAGTGTAGAGGGAATACATTAACATAGTAGCCATAGTGTAGAGGGAATACATTAACATAGAGCCATGGTGTAGATAGAATACATTAACATGGTAGCCGTAGTGTAGAGAGAATACATTAACATAGTAGCCATGGTGTAGAGGGAATACATTAACATAGTAACCATAGTGTAGAGGGAATACATTAACATAGTAGCCATAGTGTAGAGGGAATACATTAACATAGCAGGCATAGTGTTGAGGGAATACATTAACATAGCAGCCATAGTGTAGAGGGAATACATTAACATAGCAGGCATAGTGTAGAGGGAATACATTAACATAGCAGGCATAGTGTTGAGGGAATACATTAACATAGTAGCCATAGTGTAGAGGGAATACATTAACATAGTAGCCATAGTGTAGAGGGAATACATTAACATAGCAGGCATAGTGTTGAGGGAATACATTAACATAGTAGCCATAGTGTAGAGGGAATACATTAACATAGCAGGCATAGTGTTGAGGGAATACATTAACATAGTAGCCATAGTGTAGAGGAATACATTAACATAGCAGGCATAGTGTTGAGGGAATACATTAACATAGTAGCCATAGTGTAGAGGGAATACATTAACATAGCAGGCATAGTGTAGAGGGAATACATTAACATAGCAGCCATAGTGTAGAGGGAATACATTAACATAGCAGGCATAGTGTTGAGGGAATACATTAACATAGTAGCCATAGTGTAGAGGGAATACATTAACATAGTAGCCATAGTGTAGAGGGAATACATTAACATAGTAGCCATAGTGTAGAGGGAATACATTAACATAGCAGCCATAGTGTAGAGGGAATACATTAAAATAGTAGCCATAGTATAGAGGGAATACATTACCATAGTATCCATAGTGTAGAGGGATACGTTAACATAGTAGCCAGAGTGTAGAGGGAATACATTAACATAACAGCCATAGTGTAGAGGGAATACATTAACATAACAGCCATAGTGTAGAGGGAATACATTAACATAACAGCCATAGTGTAGAGGGAATACATTAACATAGTAGCCATAGTGTAGAGGGAATACATTAACATAACAGCCATAGTGTAGAGGGAATACATTAACATAGTATACATAGTGTAGAGGGAATAAATTAACATAGTAGCCATAGTGTAGAGAGAATACATTAACATAGCAGCCATAGTGTAGAGGGAATACATTTACATAGTAGCCATAGTGTAGAGAGAATACATTAACATAGTAGCCATGGTGTAGAGGGAATACATTAATATAGCAGCCATAGTGTAGAGGGAATACATTAACATAGTAGCCATAGTGTAGAGGGATACGTTAACATAGTAGCCATAGTGTAGAGGGAATGCATTAACATAACAGCCATAGTGTAGAGGGAATACATTAACATAACAGCCATAGTGTAGAGGGAATACATTAACATAACAGCCATAGTGTAGAGGAATACATTAACATAGTAGCCATAGTGTAGAGGGAATACATTAATATAGTAGCCGTAGTGTAGAGGGAATACATTAACATAGCAGCCTGTCAGAGACCCAACAATACATATAGACTGCACTGACAGGGCAGCACACAGTGAAGACAGCAGATTACAGGGACCGCAGGGTAAGACAACTAGGGGGAAGTACGGAGGCAGGGTAGAGCTGTTGACAGACAGCGTAAGGTTAAGGCCAGGTAAGGTCAGACCCGAGACCAACGGACCATGCCATGATACGCATGACGCACGAGGCCATGAGAACCCGTGATACGGGAGAGCAGACCCAAACTCAAGAGACGATGTTAGACTAGCGACGAGGTCAGACGTATGATAGGAATAGAGAAGACGAGGAGTGTATGATTGATACGACTGGGAGAGACAGTGTTTGCTAGCTATGTGCTACCGAATGCAACTGATTGGAGCTGAATGCACATAAATATACGATTATTCTATGAGAAATGTGTGCCTGATGTACTAATATGTTAACGATTTCGACCGCTGTCTATCGAGTCGAATTGATGTTAATGTAGCGAAACAAATCCGTGTAGGATTTGTGCAACGCTCGTGTCACAGTGTTGGATCTCTAGGGGATCTGAACTCGGGCTCAAACAGGCAACAATAACTCCGTTAAATATAATATAGCAACATTTATTGAACTTAGGTATACAGTGCGCTGGCGCAGTGGGTTTAACAAGCCCGCACTGACACGTTGCATATCACAGAGGTTTAACATCACACATGATTATAACAAACATTCTAAGCAAACTATCTAGCATATGTCTATGACACTAAATACACATGGGTCTGAACTATTAAGTCCCTCTAAGGCAGGCCCTGTTGCCTCTCCGATGTCCCGTCTGTCTCTGCCGGTTCACACGTGTCGCAATCCGACACGGGTGGTAACTCTGTCCGAGTTCCTCGTGGACCCCGCAATAGGCGGGCCACATCAGTGTCCACGGGACAGTGGACTCACTGACCAGTCCTTCGAGAAGGCTCTGGATTACTCTGGCCTTCGAGTGTCTTACTTCTTTCCCTTGGGCGGGAGTTGTAGCCCTTCGCCAGTGTCTATTAACTTATGTTGGTTTACCGTATAATGTGAGGCTGTGACAGGAGTCCCCCTCTCCCCCCTGATTTGATGGGTTGTTATAAGGTAATTAGTTCTGTACTAATTCTGTCACAGAATCACATAAAGTCGGTGTTTGTAGTTTGGTGGACAGTAACTTGGTAACCTACATATTGGCATCAACACTCATGTATTCTCCCATACACCACTTCTCTGATTTGCTGAAGAGGTGTCTCTCTCCTGTGTCCTTAAAAATGCTTATCTGACCGAAGTTACGTGACGTTTCCTAGTTGTTTCTACAACCCGTCCTTCTCAAAGTATCCTACTGATACCAAGATAATTAACCTCTGTATTAGAGAGGATTAACAAGACAAAAGTCTTGGCTAATTAAGTACACCTGCAAATCTTGTTCTGTGTGTGCATTTCAATACACTTTTACTCTCGTATGTTGTATAATGCTGAATATGTAGTTACGCTGTTATTTTATCCCATCTGACTACATGTGTCCCTGTTGGCTTGTTAGTGTGTTGACTAATAAGTTGCTGCTTCTAATAAAGTGACTGTATTTTAATTGATAGTGTTCAGTTTTGAGTTTTGTGTAAAGTGTGTGCTGAATGTGTGGCTTATCTCCAAGCGTCACGAGTTGGGATATCCTTAATCATGAATTACCCCAATGTGTGTAATGCATGATCAGGCATTCCAAGCAGTGGTGCTTAGATGTAGTATCCTAAATACTAAACATGCATCAACAATTTAGACAAGTAATACAATTTACATGAAAGACGCAGACAAATTAAAATAAATACGTTTTGCGTACAATTTGTCCGCTCAGTATATCGCTCTCTCATTTAATTCATTCACCCTGTCATTCACACATCTTTCATTCAAAATAGTATTTGGTTAAAATATATAAGTAAAGTTGAGGTAAGTGTTATTGCCCTTAGAAAAAACGGAATAGGCGATATGTTCCCTTTAAGATAATACGTACTTTTTGTACGATGACTCAAAAATGGTTTATAATTTACATAGAGAAAATTACATAGGAAGATTATTTCGCCTATGAATGGAAATACCTGTAATATTATGGTAGAAAATGTACAGATTACAGGTTGACATATTTTATATACATAATTCAATACAAATATAATACATATTCAATACTAAATTAATTAATTAACTAAGTAACTAAATCCAACGATGATGTGCGCGTTGTCCTCCTGTTGTCAGCGTGTCGTGCCATGAATGTTAACAGTTAGTATGGCTGTCTCTTGAGTGTTATAATCGACGTAGTTCTCTTTCGGCTGTTTGCAAAGTCTCTTAGCAACAGCAGGTATGGAATGTTCTCAATGTCGAGTATAAAGTGTTCTTAATGCTTTCATGATCAATGTCAGTTCACTGGTTGAAATCATTTCACAGATAATGTCTCTCGCTCGGATTGTTCCTAGAGCTTTGGTAATTGGTAGTATAGTTCTCGAAGTTTCACGTTCGTGGGTGTTATACGTAACCTATTCACTGGGGTGTTATTACTTTTAAATGAAAGTTCTCTAGCAGGTGTAGAGTTACACTGTTCTATGCCACAGAATAAAATATCACAGTTTCTGGTATGGCGACTGGTTAATGTGCCTAATGTTATTCTGCTGGCGCATTCGTTTGCCGCGATAAAATATCAGCTCTAATGTTATCGGTGCCTCTGATATGGCGGATTTCGAAGTCGAAATCTTGGAGAAGAAGACACCATCTTTGCAAACGATGGTTTTTCGGAACACCTTGCTTAAGCACCAACAATGGCGAGTTATCGGTGAGCACAACAAAATGGGAACCTAAGAGGAACTTAGATAATCTGAGCATACAAAATAATAGACTTAATGCCTCCAATTCCACCGTAGAGTAATGGATCTCTGCCTTCTTCAGCTTACGGCTTACGTAGAGAATTGGGTGTCTCACTCCTTGCACTTCTTGCATTAAACATCCGCCAATTGCGATAGCACTCGAATCTGTGGTCAAAATAAAGGGTAAATCTATGTTTGGTAATCGTAATACTGGTGGATTAGAAAAAATGCATTTCAATCTGCATATTGCATCCTCTAAGCGGGTACTTTTACAAAATTTTTCTGGATGATCTTTTGTCAACATATTAGAAAAAACTGATGTAAGTTCTGCCCAGTTTGGTATAAACTTAGCATAATAGTTTATAAGACCTAATACACTTCTAACTTGTTTCTTTGTAGTAGGAACTTCTAGATTGAGAATTTTCGAAACAATTTTATCATCTGTCAACAGTTTGCCTTCAGAAATTCTATGACCAAGGAAGTCTATTTGTTTATAGCCTATTTCAACCTTGGAAGGTTTGATAGTAAGTCCAAAAAGAAAGATTTGGTTGAAGACTTGTTGGAGTGTAAGTAAGTGAGAAGTCATATTAGAAGAATGAATGCATATATCATCAATATACGCTTGCACGTCCTTGATGCCGTGCAATAACAACCTAGTTAACCTAACAAATGTGGCGGGAGCGTTCTTGAGACCAAATGGAAGATATCTCCATTCGTACAAACCAAGAGGTGTTGCGATTGCTGTTATATGTCTAGAAGAAGGGTGTAGTGGTACTTGCCAATAACCTTTCGCTAAATCAACCTTCGAAAATAAGGATGATTGAGGCATATTCAAAATGATGTCTTCACAGCTGTTCATTGGCTCCGTATCTGTTGTAGTTATCGTATTTAACCTTCTATAGTCTATGCACAAACAAATCGTTTGGTCCTTCTTTTTCACCAGGACAATCGGTGAAGAATATTGAGACATAGATTTCTGAATTATTCTATTTTTCTCTAAATCCAAAATTTCTTTGTCTAAATTTGCTCTATAATGCAGAGGAATAGAATATGGTCTACATTTGACCGGTGTCAGATCTGTCAACACAATTGAATGTGTTATTTTGTCAGTCCGTCCAGGTTTGTTAGAGAAGATAGATTTATAATCGTTAAGGAGAGACAAAATGTCTTGTCGCTGCCGTTGTGTCAAAGTGTCAGAGATTTGGATGTCCTTTATACTACCGTCGTCATTCATAATTGGTACTGGAATTTCAGTATTGTCTACGTCCGTCTGATTTATTACTGATGCTACTGTCTGTAAATTGTCTTCAATGTCATTGTCGTCGTCGTCGAGATTAATCGTTGTCAATGTGTCGTCAAATTGGTCGTCGTTGTCGTTATCCCATATTGTCGGTACTGTAAATATGTCTTCGTCGTCTTTGTTGTCGTAAGAGCGCGTCGTTAACGATGCTTCGTTTGTCGAGGTGTCATTCAGTTGGGTAATTGTCGTTTCGTTTCTGTCATCTGTTATCTGCGTCTGCTTACTCGTGTCACTGTCCTCTCTAACATAGTATGGTTTTAACATATTTACATGGAATATTTTCAATTTTCCATTTAAAGAAATTTCGTAATCAACTTCCGAAATTCTTCTCCCAATTTTAAATGGTCCCTGCCAAGAAGTTGATAGTAAATCTCTCTTGTCAGGTAGCAATAGTAAAATATCCTGATCTGGTTTTAATACAATTATTTTTGCACCTTTGTTGGCGTACTGCCTGTACCTAAAACCTTTCTCCTGTAATGATGTTCTTGCCAGTATACAGGATCGTATGATTTTGTCTCTGGTGTCAGTGACTAAATCATAGGTGGAAATTGGTAGTTGGATATTTACAGGTTGTGATATGATATCTTTGTAAATAGTGAGAGATCCTCTTGGGTTCGCTCCATATATCAATTCGAAAGGAGAGAACCCTGTGCTTGATTGTGGGACTTCTCTATATGCGAACAGCACCGTTGGGAGAAGTATATCCCAATCGGCTGGATTTTCAGCTGTCACTTTGGATAGCATATGTTTCAGGTCCCCATTTAGTTTCTCGCAGATACCATTCGCGGCCGGTCGATAGGGACTGGTGAAACATTGCTTTATGCCTAGTAACTTAGTTACCGATTGAGTGGCATTCGATATGAACTGGGTTCCTCTATCTGAAATTATTTTCTCCGGGAAGCCAAAACGGGAGAATATATTTAACAATACGTCCGTCACATCCTTAGAGGAGATAGATTTTAATGGAATCATGTCTGGCCATCTCGAACATAGATCAATAAGAGTAAAAATATATCTATTCCCTTTGCTTGAGATGTGGTTTAAACGGACCTACTAGATCAACTGCCAAGATTTGAAATGGCCTCGAGGCAGTTGTGAATTACTTCCTTGGTTGTCTCCTTTGTGCTTCTGGCAGTTTGAGACAAGCACGTGTGGTGTTTCTCTTTAGAATCGCTGTTTGGGTTCTGGATACCGTTTTTCCGCTCCCAATCTCTGATTTCCTTTTCAGAGCAAGATCGTATGTTGGGCAGATTCCCAAGTTTAATTTCAGCGACAGGATTTTCTAGTACTGCGCACAATACTAGTCCTGATATGAACGGTGTACGAATTTCGACAAGAGCAAGGGGGTATTTTTCGATGGTGCCTGCGAATGTGCGACAAGTTACGTGTTTGTGTGTGTAGTCTTTGTCGTTGACTAATGTTTTCTTAATTCCACATAGCGTTGCGCTGGAATCGCGGATTAATGTGCACTTTTTGTTATTTACAAACCCTGTTGAGAAATTTAGCTTGCCTGTAGATGATAAGGCAGCGTTGGCCATTTCATTAGAAATAGGGATCGTGTGGCCGCATAGCAATGTTGTGTCAAGTTGGAATTTCTTACAGGTGTTACATTTATTGTCTGTAACGGTGTCAATTATTTGCACTGCATTCCCTAGCTCACTCACACTTTCATTCTGATTGTCACACTCATTCAATTGTTCAATATCTTCATCTGAGGAAGTTTCAACTAGTGCAGCATTGGCCTGTTTCATTATCTTTCGCCCTTCACAAAAGCGTGAATAGTGCCCAAAGCTGGAGCAAAAATAGCATTTGACCGCTCTCTGATACGCATTTCTCTTGTTCTTTTGCTTCTCCACGATCATTTGGAGATGATGTGGATAATTGGGTGATTTATCACACATCGCGTACTCTTCGTGTGTCAGATGACAATACTGGCACTTAACTGGCTTCCTGACATTCGAGCGTGGTTTGAAATTGTTTTCAGTTGGTTTTGAGTATCTAGTGTTTACAACTGCTGCTGTTTCGTTTTGACTTAAGTTTAATTGGAAAATATCTCGGTTCGCTGTGAAAAATGCGTTCCCCTTGGTCTCTACTTCTTGATACTTTTACAGTCCATTTGTTTCAAAAACTTAGCAAAAGGTGTTGGGATTGTACTAACTATTTTGTCAATAATAATGAGTTCTTTTAGTTTGTCATGGCTGTTGTTAGTTTTCGCTGAGTTAATCCACTTTGTGCAAACATCCTGAACTGTAGACACGTAGTCTATGAAGGTTTGGTTAGGTTGTGGGGATAATTTTGCGAACTGTTGTTGATACCCTGCTGTATCTAATGAGAAATGTTGGAGTATTCGTTGCTTTAAATAATCATAATCCTTTCTCATATCCTGTGGAACTGTCTCTATTACTTTTAAGGGTTCCAGAGCTAAGTTTCTCATTAAAATAAATGACCAATCTGTTTTTACGATCTTATGGTAGGACATTAGACACTCAAAATTTTCCAGGTATGCACTGATAGAATCTCCTGAGCAAAATGCTTTAACGAGGCCTTTATACTTGTTGTATTTTTGTTCCTCCTCCTTGCTTCTCAGTTTATTTACAGATATTTCTACGTTGGAATCAATTTCCATCTGCTTTAGTCTGATTTGTGTATCGGCATTTAATTGGGCTAATTTGGCCGCCGCCTCAACCTCCATTTGTTTCTCTTGAGTCTGCAGTTGCATCTGCATCTTTTTCTCTTCTGCCTCAATGTGCATCTTCTTTTCTTCTCGTTCTGATTGCATCTTTTTCTCTTCTGCCTCAATTTGCAGTTGTATCTTCTTCTCTTCTCTTTCTATCGCTCTTTCTTCTCGGGCAATGTTCTCTGAGTGCGTCTTCTGTGCCCATTCCGACAGTTTCTCCTCTTTATAACCTAATGTTTTACCTAACTCGATACATTTTTCTAACGTAGACATCTTGTCTTTTACTTGTTGGTAATTTTACTGAAGTTAAATCCCTTAGAAAAATGTTGGGGAGTAGAAAATTTAGTTATCTCCCTTACTGTTTACATAAGCAAATACAAATGCAAATTTTTGTTGGTTACAAGGTTATGAATATACATACAAATCAATGCAAAACAAAAATGTTACATGGATGGATGGTGATAAGTACCGCTTAGGGTTGCAATGGGCATGATATGAAACTTATCTTATATTTCCTGAACTTGCGAATGTTGTCTTGTTCTCTCGCCACTGTTGGATAGGTTACATAGGTTACATACACCACAATTCGCGGAACAATCTGCTCGTAGAATGAAAAACAATTAGTAACAGTCAAATGTCACAGTCATGTCAAATTTTATAGTATTAACATCATTGGGAGTTTATCTGCAGAGGGACTAATACTAGTTCATTTCTAGATAGCTGCAAAGTTATTTAAACATATTCAGTAATAAATTTGATATCATTTACTTAATTTTTTACTTGGCAATCAATAGCCGTCTGAACGTAAAGCTTGTGCCAAATCCCGGACGAGCCCCCAAAAAGCCTGTCACAGTGTTGGATCTCTAGGGGATCTGAACTCGGGCTCAAACAGGCAACAATAACTCCGTTAAATATAATATAGCAACATTTATTGAACTTAGCTATACAGTGCGCTGGCGCAGTGGGTTTAACAAGCCCGCACTGACACGTTGCATATCACAGAGGTTTAACATCACACATGATTATAACAAACATTCTAAGCAAACTATCTAGCATATGTCTATGACCCTAAATACACATGGGTCTGAACTATTAAGTCCCTCTAAGGCAGGCCATGTTGCCTCTCCGATGTCCCGTCTGTCTCTGCCGGTCCACACGTGTCGCAATCCGACACGGGTGGTAACTCTGTCCGAGTTCCTCGTGGACCCCGCAATAGGCGGGCCACATCAGTGTCCACGGGACAGTGGACTCACTGACCAGTCCGTCGAGAAGGCTCTGGATTACTCTGGCCTTCGAGTGTCTTACTTCTTTCCCTTGGGCGGGAGTTGTAGCCATTCGCCAGTATCTATTACTTATGTTGGTTTACCGTATAATGTGAGGCTGTGACAGCTCGCTAATTGTTGATTAAATAGTCCGAAGTGGACCGAGTTTTGAGCCAGTCTTGGAGTGAGCTGAGTGGGTGAAAGTGTGAGCTTTCATAGACCACTCAGTAGAAAGAATATATGCCAGTGTGTCTATGACTCAGCCATAGTGTAGAGGAATACATTAACATAGTAGCCATAGTGTAGAGGAATACATTACCATAGTAGCAATGGTGTAGAGGAATACATTACCAGAGTAGCCATGGTGTAGAGGAATACATTAACATAGTAGCCATAGTGTTGAGGGAATACATTACCATAGTAGCCATAGTGTAGAGGAATACATTACCATAGTAGCCATGGTGTAGAGGAATACAATACCATAGTAGCCGTAGGGTAGAGGGAATACATTACCATAGTAGCCATAGTGTAGAGGGAATACATTACCAAGGTAGCCATGGTGTAGAGGGAATACATTAACAAAGTAGCCATAGTGTAGAGGAATACATTACCATAGTAGCCATGGTGTAGAGGGAATACATTACCATAGTAGCCATAGTGTAGAGGAATACATTAACATAGTAGCCATAGTGTAGAGGAATACATTACCATAGTAGCCATGGTGTAGAGGGAATACATTACCATAGTAGCCATGGTGTAGAGGGAATACATTAACAAAGTAGCCATAGTGTAGAGGAATACATTACCATAGTAGCCATGGTGTAGAGGGAATACATTACCATAGTAGCCATGGTGTAGAAGGAATACATTAACAAAGTAGCAATAGTGTAGATGAATACATTAACATAGTAGCCATAGTGTAGAGGGAATACATTACCATTGTAGCCATAGTGTAGAGGAATACATTACCATTGTAGCCATAGTGTAGAGGGAATACATTACCATTGTAGCCATAGTGTAGAGGAATACATTAACATAGTAGCCATAGTGTAGAGGGAATACATTACCATAGTAGCCATAGTGTAGAGGAGTACATTAACATAGTAGCCATAGTGTAGAGGGAATACATGAACATAGTAGCCATAGTGTAGAGGGAATACATTACCATAGAAGCCATAGTGTAGAGGGAATACATTAACATAGTAGCCATAGTGTAGAGGGAATACATTAACATAGTAGCCATAGTGTAGAGGAATACATTAACATAGTAGCCATAGTGTAGAGGGAATACATTAACATAGTAGCCATAGTGTAGAGGGAATACATTAACATAGTAGCCATAGTGTAGAGGGAATACATTAACATAGTAGCCATAGTGTAGAGGGAATACATTAACATAGTAGCCATAGTATAGAGGAATACATTAACATAGTAGCCATAGTGTAGAGGGAATACATTAACATAGTAGCCATAGTGTAGAGGGAATACATTAACATAGTAGCCATAGTGTAGAAGGAATACATTACCATAGTGTAGAGGGATTACATTAACATAGTAGCCATAGTGTAGAGGGAATACATTAACATAGTAGCCATAGTGTAGAGGGAATACATTAACATAGTAGCCATAGTGTAGAGGGAATACATTACCATAGTAGCCATAGTGTAGAGGAATACATTAACATAGTAGCCATAGTGTAGAGGGAATACATTACCATAGTAGCCATAGCATAGAGGAAGTACATTACCATTGTAGCCATAATGTAGAGGAATACATTACCATTGTAGCCATAGTGTAGAGGGAATACATTACCATTGTAGCCATAGTGTAGAGAAATACATTAACATAGTAGCCATAGTGTAGAGGGAATACATTACCATAGTAGCCATAGTGTAGAGGAGTACATTAACATAGTAGCCATAGTGTAGAGGGAATACATGAACAAAGTAGCCATAGTGTAGAGGGAATACATTACCATAGTAGCCATAGTGTAGAGGAATACATTAACATAGTAGCCATAGTGTAGAGGGAATACATTAACATAGTAGCCATAGTGTAGAGGGAATACATTAACATAGTAGCCATAGTGTAGAGGGAATACATTAACATAGTAGCCATAGTGTAGAGGGAATACATTAACATAGTAGCCATAGTGTAGAGGGAATACATTAACATAGTAGCCATAGTGTAGAGGAATACATTAACATAGTAGCCATAGTGTAGAGGGAATACATTAACATAGTAGCCATAGTGTAGAGGGAACACATTACCATAGTAGCCATAGCGTAGAGGAATACATTAACATAGTAGCCATAGCGTAGAGGAATACATTACCATAGTAGCCATGGTGTAGAGGGAATACATTGCCATAGTAGCCATAGCGTAGAGGAATACATTAACATAGTAGCCATAGCGTAGAGGAATACATTAACATAGTAGCCATGGTATAAAGGGAGTACATTACCATAGTAGCCATGATGTAAAGGGAATACATTACCATAGTAGCCATGGTGTAGAGGAATACATTAACATAGTAGCCATAGTGTAGAGGGAATACATTAACATAGTAGCCATAGTGTAGAGGAATACATTAACATAGTAGCCATAGTGTAGAGGGAATACATTAACATAGTAGCCATAGTGTAGAGGGAATACATTACCATAGTAGCCATAGCGTAGAGGAATACATTAACATAGTAGCCATAGCGTAGAGGAATACATTACCATAGTAGCCATGGTGTAGAGGGAATACATTGCCATAGTAGCCATAGCGTAGAGGAATACATTAACATAGTAGCCATAGCGTAGAGGAATACATTAACATAGTAGCCATGGTGTAAAGGGAGTACATTACCATAGTAGCCATGGTGTAAAGGGAATACATTACCATAGTAGCCATGGTGTAGAGGAATACATTAACATAGTAGCCATGGTGTAGAGGGAATACATTAACATAGTAGCCATGGTGTAAAGGGAATACATTACCATAGCAGCCATGGTGTAAAGGGAATACAATACCATAGTAGCCATGGTGTAAAGGGAATACATTAACATAGTAGCCATGGTATAAAGGGAGTACATTACCATAGTAGCCATGGTGTAAAGGGAATACATTACCATAGTAGCCATGGTGTAGAGGAATACATTAACATAGTAGCCATGGTGTAAAGGGAATACATTACCATAGCAGCCATGGTGTAAAGGGAATACATTACCATAGTAGCCATGGTGTAAAGGGAATACATTAACATAGTAGCCATAGTGTAGAGGAATACATTAACATAGTAGCCATAGTGTAGAGGAATACATTACCATAGTAGCCATGGTGTAAAGGGAATATATTAACACAAACGTTGATTTACAGGTGTGCAACTAAAATATTTTGGGGTGTTTTTCACTTTGTCCTCAAGCATAGTCCATACACGTGCTACAATTGAATCTTACGTAAATTTGATTAGCTGTCCCTAATACCAGTGTCACTTGCCATCAACGAACCGTCTCCTGACTTCAGAGATAAAATAACACTATAAAGTTGTCGGGATAACGACACACCGAGAAGTTCAACGACTGCAAAAATACACACGGATACCGAAGTCCTTATCAGCGAAAAATAAAAACAAAACCTAGCAATTTCCACTTATATAAACAACACGTTTAAAGGGATGCCATTAAAACAACACGCTGGTTTAAATGGATGCTAATAAATCAAAACACTAGAAAAAAGCAGCCGTGGCTATAAGATGTTTTTATGCCTCCCGTACCAGCAACCTGTTGTGGTTGTGTGAAGTAATCACAGTTTCTAGGTTAGGCCTGGGTGCACGGGGGAACCGGTAAGCTGTCGTCTCCTCCCAAAGCGAACGACGAGTGCAGACATAGAACTTTCATCTGATCGAGTTCATACTACTATCAGTGTAACTCCCTAACCCTTACACCAGCGAGCCTGCTCCACACAAAGGAATTGTAGAATAGTTGTGTGGGACATAAAATACCTCAACATTACGTCGGCGAGTAAGTAGCCCTATTGCCATATCCCTTGCTGCATTACAGAATTCATCCCTACAGAAAAAAAGGATATCAGACTTAAACCGCAGATAATCTGTCGGAAGTCAAGGCGAAAACACCGTTGTAATGTCTAGCATATTGTGACTGGACAGCTCACACAATTTGAAATAAACGGCGAAAAATGTGTGTCCACAGGAGCACCGTTATCTTGCAGGGAAAGCCATGAACATCAATTGACGCCAGACCGTCAGCAGGCGACTACATGCTGAAGAACCACGGATGCCCAAAGTGAAAGGTAGTCCCATGGTAGATACTGCTGTTGGACTGTAAAATGTTAGATCTGTTGTGTGGGACATAAAATACTTCAACCAGGTTTGAGGTTTGTTTGCTATTCTTCTGCGCTCGACCGGAATGTTGTTTTAGACGTAATTGCGTTATGCCTGTTTACAGCACAGCTGCGATATTTGAACCTTTTGCCCTACACATCCGACTTCTTCACGTTAGCCGGGCTACCTTCCCAGGTGTTTGGTAGAACGTTTGACTCTCACTGTTGTGGTGTTATCCCCATCCCAGCTGGTCCATTTAGAACAGCCAACGACATCCCGGTCTGCCCTCAAGGGAAGGCAGAGACAGACCATGGGCAATAACCGCCTTCCAAAGAGGCTTCAATAATTGCAGAGCCGACACATAGTGCTCTGGTACTGGGCTCACCCAAGAAATCGTTACGTCCTGCACATGGCTGCTTAGCCTCACTTCCTTATATTGGGCTTCCGTTCACAACAGTCTATGCCCCTGGAAACCAGAAGAATGCAGTCTGCAGATGACATCCGCACAGTGAGCTTTCGAGTCGGACTTTCCACGTAATAGATTTGTTATATAAGCAATATTTCATTTCGTGCCACTGGGACGCTTTTTCTACCTTTGATTATGTCCCACACAATGCGCTTTAGATTCGGACTTTCCACGTAATGGATTTGCAAGCGGAGCAATATTTCATTTCGTGCCGCTGGGACGCTTTTGCCACTGACATACCAGTGGCATGAAGTGTGGCAGGGTGAGAACTTCTTCATGCAGCCTTTAGATGTCAACCTGAATATAGTTAAAGAAAGCTGCAGTCAACTTGGGCTTTTTGACATCTCCATAGAGCTTGTCTTCAAATGAAGCAGTTGTGGGTCACGCTGACGTCGTTTGACAACAAACAGACTTTGTGGAGTTCTCGACAGAGAAGACAGTGCAATTTTATTCTGGAACGAATTGGCCTGGCTACGGAATGTTGGCGTTTGTCAGTGGCTTTAATGTGGATAAAACATGGAAGGATCTTGTAACAGATTGATAACGCCACTTATCCAGAGACGGCGGGTTGAAACCTAGACGGAATCTAGGCAGCGGCGAAGACAGACTGTGTAAACGAGAGAAGGACATGCACAGAGGTACAAGAACAATGGTGAACACTTTATAACAGGTTTGGTGTATTTTGAATATGCATTGTAACTATAATTCAGACACCCGCCTGGTAATAACAGGCAGTCTGGAAGCTCAAGGTATTCATTACAACGAATAGTTTCAGCTGTCGATTAAACGGCAGTGATATTGTTCAACTCAGCAGTTACTTCATCTTTTAAGTTTACAGTTGGCTTCAGTTGCTGTTACATTGATTCAAGTATTATTGTGCTAAACTCTAGTTATACCGGCTGTGTGGTTCATAACGTTATTAGACAGAATATCCTAATTAAGGAGAATCAGCAGCTTGGCAGGGATCACTCTAACATGTAACACTGGTGTAAAGGGATACATCTAACATTTACACTGGTGTAATGGGACGACTCTAATATTTACACTGGTGCAAAGGGATAACTCTAATATTTATACTGGTGTAAAGGGATCACTCTAACACTGTAACACTAGGTTAAAGGGATGAATCTAACGTTTACACGGGTGTAAAGGGACGCTTCTAACATTTACACTGGTGCAAAGAGATAACTCTAATATTTACACTGGTGCCAAGGGATCACTCTAATATTTAACACTGGTGAAAAGGGTAGACTCTGACAAATAGCATCGGTCTCAAGTACAGACTCTAAAATAGAACATTTAACATTTAATGGATGTTACCAACATAAACACAAAGGAAAAAGTCCTTTGCGAGATGGCGCGATCAACCCCAGCGTGATTTCCTAGATAATTTTACGTTCAATAGGTTCGCCATTGCTTTCTGAACAAGACAACAACTTTGAAGTCCACCCCCAATGCCAGTGTGGCATTGAACGCCCAACCTCACCATCAGTGCGCCAGAAGTTTAAGAGCGAGGGCGCTTATTACTATTGGCCACGTCGACTACTTCACACACCAACTTAATCACTAAAGAAGTCAGAACGATTCCCTACGAACAGATCAAGTCCTACCTCCATGTCGGCGAGCAGTAACTCCATTGAGGTAGTGGCCTCTGGTCCGTTTCTCAATCAAGGCCACAAGGATATCAGGGTCGTCAGTATAGTCAACGTACTTGGAGAGTTCACTAAACACGGAGATAAGCATGGGCGCGAAAGTCATTGTTATGCTCCAGTTTGCCTTTCCTTATCTATAAACATCGGGAAGAAGTCTTTCAGTGTATGGTTGCTCGTCGAACAGCCTAGTAAGAGACGAAAGACATCGTCATTTGAAATTGAATGTTAATATTTGGGACAATATTCCCACGTGCTCACTGAAAGGAGAATTGTATGTTGAATGATATTCCCACGTGCTCATGGATGGGAGAATTGTATGTTGGATGATATTCCCACGTGCTCATGATGGGAGAATTGTATGTTGGAATGATATTCCCACAGTGCTCGTGATGGGAGAATTGTATGTTGGATGATATTCCCAACTGGGAGGTCAGCATGGCCGAATGGATAAGAGCGCTGATTTCTAAACATCCAGTGTGCTGATGAAGATGTTTGAGGGAGGGGAGGGGGGGGGGGTTACCGGTGATTTGGACTAAAATGTTGACTCCTCGTTCTTGACTTGAGGACGTAAATTACAAGTACATCTCCACTGATGTCGAAGTGGGTTCGCCTGATGGCGAGGGACAATGGTTATAGGCAAAGCTAATTCACACACACAAAAATCAGTCCAGTGAAACTAGAAGTAGCGGTTATGAACTACGCTTGAGTTCAAAGCGAGGGAACGACCAAAAAAAAATAATATTCCCAATTGGTGGTGACGGGAGGAACGCGCGGAATCATAATTCCTCAAGTGCTCGTTATCGGAGGTCAGTTCATGGGATGGTCTAGACGGGAGGTCAACGCGCGGAATCATAATTCCTCAAGTGCTCGTTATCGGAGGTCAGTTAATGGGATGGTCTAGACGGGAGGTCAACGCGCGAAATCATAATTCCTCAAGTGCTCGTTCTCGGAGGTCAGTTAATGGGATGGTCTAGACAGGAGGTCAACGCGCGAAATCATAATTCCTCAAGTGCTCGTTATCTGAGGTCAGTTAATGGGATGGTCTAGACAGGAGGTCAGTTTTTGGGACATTGGTCTCAGGCGCTCGCTAAGATGATGATGAGTTTTAGTGACGATGGTCTGCATTCATCCTTCATGTGTCATGCCGATAAGCGTGGGCGGTCATGTTTTGCCAGTCTCACTCGATCACCAGAGTCGTGGATCAGATCCGTGTTTCTGTTCGACCATGTCACGTGGCCAAGCCATCCAGGTATTTACTTCTCGGTCTTCCCCTTGGTCTCTTCCCTTTGATCTTGCCAGTTGTCACCAAATTCTCCAATTCATTTCTTCCAATAACATGCCCAACAAATGTTGACTGTCTACGTCTAATGTCTCTAATCAGTTTACGATCTTCATTTGTTTCTTGAAGGACTTAGTTCATTGGTTTTTCTGTCTGTCCATAGGTATTCTTTGCATTTTACTCAGAAACCACATTTCCTCAGCCATCAAATATTTTTCAGCTTGTCTGCTCATTGTCCACGCTTCACATCCATACAGAAGTACCAGTTCAATGTAGCACTTCAACACTCTTTTTCTCGTTTCAATTGATATCTTTTTATTGGTCAGTATGTTTTTCCTCTTGCAAAAGGCTAACTTCGCAATGGCAATTCTTGTTCTAATCTCTTTAAGGCATATCCCATCAGATGTTATGACTCTTCCGAGATAACTATACCGATTCAATTGTTTAAGAATATGCCCATTTACTTGTATACATTGTGGTATTTCCTTCTTCCCAGTGACGACAATAATCTGTGTCTTCTGACAATTCAATTCTAACCCTAGTTATTCATTGTGTGCAACAATCGCATCCACTAAATGTTGCAGGCCCTATTCATTGTCTGCAGTCAAGACTGTATTATCTGCATATCTATTGTTATTGATGTATTGTCCCCTAATGTTGACTCCTTCCATATCTTCTATAATTTTGAAAATATGTTCACTGTACAATGAAACAAGATCTGGAGACATTAAACATCCCTGTCTCACACCTCTCTTAATAGGCTAATATTGACTTACTTCATTATCAATTCTTATGGCCGCTTGTTGTTTCCAATATATGTTGTTTACAAATCTAAGGTCTTTTCCCATCAATTTGTAGATCTTCAAGCATCCTTATCATGTCAACATGTCTCACTTTATCGAAAGCCTTTGTGTAGTCAATAAAGCAAAGGTGTAGATCTTTGTTTACTATAGAACGTTCTATTACTGTTCTCAGTATATACACATCATTTACTGTACTCTTGCCTTCTACAAACCCACATTGTTCTTCTCCTTTTTCATGTTTTATTTTCTTCCTAGCTCTTTGCATGATAATTCTTAGCAAAATCTTCGCGAAGTGACTCATTATACTAATTGTTCCATGTTTATCACATTCCAAGGCTCTTGATTTCTTTGGGATTACAATAAATACAGAATTTCATAATTCATGATGTATATCTCCAGTATCATATATTAAATTCAGCAGTCTGGTAACTTTGTCTATTCCATATTCTTCTAAAGCATTAATCATTTTTGTTGTTATGGTGTCTGAACCGGGAGTCTTGCTAGTTTTAATATGGTTAAGAGCATTTTGAACCTCCATCTTCAAAATTGATGGTCCTTCATTATTATTTTGAATATCATACTGTTCTTCTCTGTTATTATCATAAATGTTTTTCACATAATCTGACCATACATGTAAAATCTGATCTTTTTCTATTATGATTTTTCCATCTTTTGTCTTTAGGCAGCCTGCTGATGTACGTGTTCTTTGAATAGTAAGCTCTTGAATTCTTTTGTGCATTAGTTTGGTATTTTTACTGTTGTGTTTCAATTTCTATGCAATTCTTCTCGAACCACACTTCTTTTGCCTCCTTACATAATGTTCTGACTTTTATGTGAATTTCTTCATATTTGGCAGGATTATTTTTGTTCTGTCTTCTTGTTTCCATTAGTTGTAAAATTTCTTCAGTCATCCATGTCTTACGACCCACTTTCTTTAATTTTGAAATAGATTTTTCTGCAGCCAAACTGGTTGAATTCTTCAACATTTCCTATTGATCATCCACATCTTGAAATAGAATCTCTAGATCAGACTATATATCAAATTTGTTCTTTACTTCTATGTTAGGATGGTCTCAAGTCCTCGTTAAGACGTGTGGTCAATATTTGGGACATTGGTTTCAACCGCTCGTTAATACGATGGTGAATTTTAGGAACGATGGTCTAAAGTGCTCGTTAAGGAGGGTATTGGGACTAAGGTCTCAAGTTAAGAAGGGAGGAAATTTGTGGAATACGTTTCTATGAAAACGATTTCCCTCAAATTAAGCTCACTGCAAATTAACCATGAAATTGTTGACTTGAAATATAGATGTACTGCGAATATGGATACATGTGAAGAACACAAATAATGCAAAATATAGATTTACTGCACATATGGATACATGTGGAGAACACAACTAATGCAAAATATAGATTTACTGCGGATATGGATACATGTGAAGAACACAACTAATGCAAAATATAGATTTACTGGAGATATGGATACATGTTTAGTTTAGTTTATTTTAGTCGAAGGATCAACATCACGGCACACGGGTGCAACCCATAAGTGCTCCGTTCTCCTCCTAACTCAAACCTGAGTCTGGAGAAACTCAGCTCAGTGCACGAACTCCGCAGCACCGGCGAGGATCCTGAAATACTTTGGGTAGATTTTTAACTCTAAATGTTGCCCGGGTAGCGCCGTTAGGCTACTCTTTTTCGATTTCCAACTGCCAAGGGATTTTTTTACGTGCGCAACAATACACACTGGCGTCCGATCTCACTACCTAGAGCCCAGGGGAAATTTTACTACTAGAAGTACACGAGAAAAAATCCCGGTCATTACTGGGGCTTGAACCCGGGACCTCCAGCACTCGAGGCGGACACCGTACCTCGCGACAACGCAGCCTCCCTATAAAGATATATGGATACATGTGATGAACACAACTAATGGAAAATATAGATTTACTGCGGATGTGGATACATGTGAAGAACACAGCTAATACAAAATATAGATTTACTGCGGATATGGATACATGTGAAGAACATAACTAATGCAAAATATAGATTTACTGCGGATGTGGTTACACACAGCTAATACAAAATATAGATTTACTGCGGATGTGGATACATGTGAAGAACACAACTAATGGAAAAGAAATTTAACAAAAAGTCAGTTTCTTGTCTTCAACAAAACATATCAGATAACCCCAGCAGATTTTTTGGTTGTTTGCAATTTACCACTCAATATTACGTTCAGTAGTTGGCCATTTATTTCTGGACGACTGACGGTCTTACCATTGTGAAAATCAACGCAAGGCGATCTGATTTTAAATGGCCTGCAGCTGATTTCGGACCCCGTATGCGGGATTGTGAGATTGCGTTCACTGCCTGTAAGCCAGAGACGCTGGTCATAAGCAAGCAATAAAGTAAATGACTCTTGTGTACGCCATGTGCCCATTGTTCACGTGGTGTTAGATCCCATATTTTAATAGATCAACCAGCATTAGGTGAATAATGCAGTCAGTATCATACGGCCGCCTTTATTTCCCAAGGTATTTCCTGGTAGCCACTTTTTCCTGGGTTGAACTTGGGAGCCCAGCTAAATTAAACAAAATCGATTCCTCGATTCCTCCCCGATTCTGCGGGTCGAACCGATAACCACAGGGTCCGCAGGACGTCTGCCGCTACGCCATCGCGACTCCCTATAGCAAATATTCATAATTTATTAAAGAATAATCTGAGCGATTTGAGCTGAAGCAAAATCGGGTATAGTATTCTCAGATTCAGTCAAATGTCTAATAAACAGCCGAATAACAAGTATTCTTACTTTATGAAAAACATTGATCCTGTTTCCTTCAAACTGGCATTTTTGAACAAATTTAACCACGACTCTTTAATCAGAGAAATTTCTCTGGGGGTTAAGCCGGATGTGGGGTCAGGGATTCTTGATAAATCCGTTCTTTTGCACGCACACACATTTCCCATTGTGAAAACTTCGCATGGAAATATCCGACTGATGAGAATTTACATCAACCTTCTGCTGTGTTTCCTTGCAGTGTTCCTCATGCGAACATTCAGTTCGTCATGTTCGTCATTTAGCTGAGACACCTAGGAGGCGAAATAAAACATTATGGTTAGACACAGTTTGAGCATCTAACGAGGATAGATATATAACATTAACGTCAGTTGTCACACCCACGGTTATAATCGCGAGATACACTAACATAAATAGTCACATCATCGTTGATATACACGACATACATTAACGTGCATCGTCACATCCACGTTGATATACATGACATACATTAACATAAATCGTTACATCCACGTTGATATACATGACATACATTAACATAAATCGTCACATCCACGTTGATATACATGACATACATTAACGTAAATCGTCACATCCACGTTGATATACATGACATACATTAACGTAAATCGTCACATCCACGTTGATATACATGACATACATTAACATAAATCGTCACATCCACGTTGATATACATGACATACATTAACGTAAATCGTCACACCCACGTTGATATACATGGGGACTTCCGGTCCCCAGCATGGCGGTTAGGCATTGCACCGCTATGGCCTCTGGAGTATTTATCCTTGTTGCTGTGGTTTGCATGTCGCATTTTCCTCATGTTGGACTGATAGTATATGGTTCCGTCGCCCTGCTACTGAGTGAGCTGTGATATTCACGTGGAATGCTTTTACATGTCCTCTTTTGTTTGTACAGTGACCTGCATGTTCGGAACAATGGCTACAGGCTGTTGCTGAATTGACTGATTTGCCGTTTTGGTTGACGAGTGCATTTTTCAGGAGACTCATGCGAGTCGGCGCTGGAGCTACGGAGTTCGTGCTTTATGCGACGCTTTCAGCTGGTCGCCCTGCGGATAGAGACAGAGCCATGTGAGAAAACCCGCGTCAATGAAGTCTTTCTGGTGACTGCCGATTCCATCGACGATGAACTGTGGTTTCCATGTGGACTTTTGTGTCGGCAATCTGGCGGCGGCATTATGCACAGTGTACCTGTGCGGGCTGTTGAATTGCCGAGACTCCTGTCTGTTCCACTTTTCACATTGGACAGTGGGGAGCATTTTGTGTGATATTCACTGGCACAGGAACAGAGCATAATGGGGCAACCCGTTGCCCTGAAGTTGGAACCTCGACTAACCAACCAACCAACCAACCAACCGACCGACCGACCGACCGACCGACCGACCGACCGACCGACCGACCGACCGACCGACCGACCGACCGACCGACTAACTAACTAACTAACTAACTAACTAACTAACTAACTACCTAACTAACTAACTAACTAACTGATATACATGATTGCCATATAGCGAGTTAGAATGCTATATGTCAGGTGATAGAAACCGACTGGACTTTAAAATGGTTACACCCATTTTTAAAAGGGGAGGGGGCATACTGCCATATAGCGAGTCAGAATGAATGACGTAATGATTGCATTTCATATCACCATTTGGCAATGACATACATTAACATAAATCACCACAACCACGTTTATATCCATGACATACATTAACATAAATCACCACAACCACGTTGATATACATGACATTAGTTAGTTAGTCTTTCCTCTTGAGCCTAAGGCGGCGCATAGGGCAGAAGTCCTGACTCTCCATGCTTGGCGGTTCGCTGCTACCTGTTGTAGATCGTTGCTACTGTTTACTTGGCCATTGAATGAGCCTTCTCTGATGATGGTTCTACGCAGGGTCTCTCTTGGTCTTCACCGTTTTCTTTTCCCTACCGGTGACCATATGAGGGCTTGGTAGGGGAGTCTTGTCTTGTCCATTCTGAGTACATAGCCGATGTAGTTCCAACGGTGTCTTCTTATAAAATTGGATACTGTATCTTGCTTAGTCTCTTGTCCTTATTTGCGTATTGGTTCTGAAGTCTGTCCAGTGGATGTTTAGAAGTCTTCTAAGACATTTGTTCTCAAAATTATCTAATTTTTTTATCTAAAGCTACCGTTGATTTCCAACTTTCACATCAATACGTTAACACTGGAATCACACAAGAGTTGAAGATTTTAAGTTTTGTGTGTTTGCTGAGTGTCTTTGACTTCCAGATGTTTGACAGTTTATTGAAGGCACCAGATGCCAGTGCGATTCTAGATGATATTTCTGGTGTTGAGTCCCCTGTAGATGTCATTTTGCTTCCTAGGTATGTGAAGCTGTTGACTTTTTCAAGAACGTAGCTGTTTAATTTGGTGTCATCTGAACTGTTGGTAAGATCAATAGTCTTTGTTTTTGTGGTGTTAATTTGGAGACCAATTTGCCCTGAAACATTTTGGAGATGGTTTATTTTCTCTTGGGCATCTGGGTGTGTTGAACTCAAAAGCACTATGTCGTCGGCAAAGTCCAGGTCTTCTAGAATTTTGTCAACCCAATGGATACCCCTATTTGTGTTGTTTGTGCATTTGCGCATGACCCAATCGATAGCTATTCCAAAGAGCATCGGTGATAAGACACAACCCTGTTTCACTCCTGTTTCGACTGAGAACCAGTCAGAGTTGCCTGTTTCTGTTCTTACGCAGCAACGTGTCTCTTTGTAGAAAGATTTTATGACGTTGGTATATTTGGTAGGGAAACCATAGATGTTAAGTAGATTCCAAAGTGAAGGACGGTGGATACTGTCGAAGGCTTTTTGAAAGTCGACAAAGTTGGTGATTAATTTCGACTGGAATTCTACGGAGTCTTCAATGATTATTCTGAGGGTGAAAATGTGGTCTATGCATGACCGTTTTGGTCTGAAGCCTGCTTGTTCTTCTCTGAGCCTTTCATCTATAGCCTTTTTCAATCTCTCAAGTAACATGCTACAAAAAAGTTTTCCTGGTACTGACAATAGAGTGATACCACGCCAATTATTGCAATCAGACATATCGCCTTTTTTAGGCAGTTTGAAAATTACACCATCTTTCCACTGTTGTGGTGGGGATTCGCTTTGCCAGATTTCATTGATCAGCTGTAACAAACGTTGTAAGGTGTTCTCATCTGCTGCTTTGAGCATTTCTCCTGAGATGTCATCTTCACCAACAGCTTTGTTGTTCTTCAATTTTTTGATGGCTGCTTTAATCTCTTCAATGGTGAATGACTCGCAGGAGGCATCTAGTGGGGTCATAGTAATTTCTCCATCCAGGTTTGGAACAGTGTCAGGCTGCGGTCTATTTAATATTTCTTTGAAATGTTCTGCCCATCGTTGCTTTTGAAGGTCATCGGATAACAATTGTTTACCTTGTTTGTCTTTGATGGGTATATTTGGTGTAGGTGAGTGATTGCATAATTGCTTCATGATATGGAATACGGCTCTGTTGTTTCCAGTTCTGGCAGCTGCTTCGGCGTCGGAGGCCAGGCTGTGAATAAAGTTCTGTTTGTCTTTTCGTGCGCTTGATTTCACCTCTTTATCCAACATGGAGTATTTTTGCTTATGGGTTTCATATGTAGATGTGTCTTTTGCAGAAAGAAGTGTTAGCTTTTGCTTGTTTTCTTTCTTGTATCTTCGTCCAGGTGTTATCGCTTAGCCACTTCTTCTTCTGTCTTTGTACGTAGCCGACTGTGTTTGTTGCAGCATTTAGCAAGGTATTTTTTAGGAAATTCCAATTTTCTTCAATGTTGTTTTTAATATTCGCATTGCTCGATATACTTTCTTTGTTAGCATAGATGCTTTGTACCTCTGAATTGAATGCGAGTTGGTGTTCTTTAGTCAGTAGGGACTGTGAGTTTATTTTCTTAATTCTGGGTGATCTGTGCAGAGTCTTGAGCTTTATTTTTAGTTTGGCAATGCAGAGATTGTGATCACTGCCAACATCTGCACCTCTGTAGGCTCTGACGTCTTGTACTGATGAACGGATTTTGTCTTTAATGCAAAATGGTCTATCTGATTTTTTGTGATGCTATCAGGCGAGTTCCACGTGATTTTGTGTATATCTTTGTGCGGAAATAAAGAGTTTGCTACTATCAGATTTGCTATTTCACAGAATTCTAGCAGTCTCTCTCCGTTTTGGTTCATATCCCCTAAGCCGTGAATTCCCATATATCTCTCAGCACCCTTATTGTCAGACCCTATCTTGGCGTTGAAATCACCCATTACAACAACAATGTCATGCTTGGGAGATGAGTTGATGGTACCAATTAGTTGTTCATAGAAATTGTCTTTGTTGATGTCTGTATTGTCGTTGGTAGATGCGTAGCACTGTATGATTGTTAGCTTGAAATATTTTGTTTGGTAACGCGCTGTTATGATTCTATCATTTACTGGTTCCCAGCTGATCAGTGATCTTTCTGCATTTTTTGACATGATGATAGCGACTCCGTTCGAATGATGGTTGTCGGTTCTTCCTGAATAAATTATGTGTCTTTGTTCACAGTTGAGAAATGTCTTACCTGAGTCAGTGCATCTGCACTCGCTAACCCCGAGAATTTCTAGGTTGTATTCAATTATTCATTCATAACACTACTATACACCTGAGTAGTTTTCCCCGTCTGGTACATAGTTCTGACATTCCAATAACCAATCTTGAAAGTATCCTTGGAGTTTAACATTTCTGAGCGACGCATTATAACATTTACTGATTCTGAAGCAACGGAAAATGGTTAGTCGGATCGTCGATAAACCGTCTTAAGCCAAGCTAGAAGGAAACACGTCGAGAATATCCCGGTCCGGTTGTAACCGTTCATAACACACACTACACACGTAGGTTGGATTTTAACGTTCCAATAGCCAATTTGAAATATCCTTGGAATTCAACAAATTTCAGCGAAGCAACATAACATTTAGAGCCAGAAATCTGATTCTGAAACAACGGGAAATTTTACGATGGTGGTTTGTCGGACCGCCGATCATATATTAACATAAAATCACCACAACCACGTTTATATCCATGACATACATTAACATAAATCACCACAACCACGTTGATATACATGACATACATTAACGTAAATCGTCACATCTCCGTTGATATACATGACATACATTAACATAAATCGTCACCTCTCTGTTGATATACATGACATACATTAACATAAATCGTCACATCTTCGTTTATATACATGACATACATTAACATAGGCCGGCCGACACCGTGGCGAAATGTTACGGACGCAGTTCATAATCCCGCATACCGCGTGGGGAAACGCAGCTTTGGGCGATTTGGCAGCAGACCACCTTGCCTTGTTGTTTTTTTTTTAAACGAAATGGCATGGGCCCCGATCTTTCAGAAAGCAATGGCAAAGACGTGAACTTAAATTTGCCCAGGAATCACGAACAGCAAAAAAACCAAACTTAACTAACATTTACGTAAGTCGTCACTATCAAGCGTAAATACATGACATCTTAAAATTAATGGAAATAAGAAGAAATAAAAATAACCATGAAAAATAAGAGATTCACATGAAAATTAGGAAATTGTGCAAAGAGGTAGAGCATGGCTTGAGGAAAATTCCTGGGAAATTGAAAACCAACCGGAATACCAAATTAATGCACAAAGGAATTCATGACATCACTAAGAAAAGAACACACGCGTCAACGAGTTGCCTAAAAGCCAAAGATGGCAAAGTCATAATAGAAAAAAGATCAAATTTCACATTCATGGTCAGATTATATGAAAGAGCGTTATGATGATACAAGTGAGGAACAGTATGTTTCTCTGAATAATAATGAAGGGTCATCAATTTTGAGAATGGAGGCTTAGAATTCTCTTTACCACATGAAAACTGGCAAGACCCCGGGTCTAGACATCATCACAATATAAATGGTCAAAGCCTTAGAAGAATACAGAATAGTCAAGGTCACCAGACTGCTGAACACAATATATGAAACTGGAGATACTGCCTGAATTATGTACATCTATATTTATTGTCATCCCGAAGAAATCAGGAGCCTTGGAATGTGATCAACATCTAACAATTAGCATAATGAGCCACATCACACATATTTTTCTAATAATAATCATAGAAAGAGTTAGAAAGGAAATACAGTCCAACATAGGGGAAGAACAATGTGGGTCTGTAGAAGGCAAGGGTACAGTAAATGCTGTGTATATGCTGAGAACATTAGGCGAGCTTTCAAAAGAAGTAAACGTAAACCTACATCTTTGATTCATTGATTACACAAAGGCTTACGATAAAGTAAATTATGTCAATATGATGAATATGCTTGCAGATCTACAAATTGATGGGACAGACACCAGATTTGTACAATACATATACTGGAGACAGAAAGCTGTCATAAAGGTTGATACTGAAGTAGCCAATATCAGATTATTAATAGAGGTGTGCGACATGGATATGTAATGTCTCCAGATCTTGTTTCTCTATACAGTGAACATATTCAAAACAATGTTTTCCCGTAGTGAATTTGAATAACGAAGACACAAACAATAGATTGCACGATTTATTGCCTGGCATATTTCGCTGCATCTCGTCAGGTACATACTGCAGAAATCACACAACTTACGTGAATTAAATAGATAAATGCTTCAAGTTGAAATATACACATATTCGCACAGTAATGTCACTTATCTACCACGGTAATTTTAAGCTGACTAACATGTCTTTCTGTTTGCACAATTCTGGCTTGCGTTGATAGATCATAATTGCTTCTGCAAATTTTAACAAGCGAGTATTTTGTGTGTTAAACAACACGCGAAATGCAGTGTCTCTGGCCACCACATGGCCACTTTCGACAATGTGCCTCCCGATTGAAGACGCCGGGAGCTTCCGGTGTGTCGGCCCCACGAGGCTAGCATCTCCTGTGTGTTGTATCTTGTTGACCCATTGAGGTATGTGTTCTGACACCCGTTTGTTAAGCTGTCTCTCTGTTCTACCAATGTAAACGGCCTGGCATCTACATGTGAATTGGTAAATACAATTGTTTGTGGCGTACAGAGGAACAGGCTCTTTGACTGCTGGTGTAGGAATCGGTACGGTTTTGTATCTAATGACTGGAGTTGCCGCACAGAATGTTCGGCCTACTGCTGTAGTAAGCCGGTCTTGTAGACGTTGCATTACGTCATCCCCTCGAAAGGTTAGCTGGATGAATACCTTGAGTTTAGGGACTGTAGTTACGTCTGCTTTGGGTTTGGGCTGTTGGCAGAGGCGCTTTATAAATCCTGTGGAGTACCCATTCAGGTTTAAGACATTCTTCAGAGTTTCAAATTCCTCTGTCAGTGTGTCCTGGGTGCATATCTTTCTAGCACGGTCAAGCAAGGTCCGTACTAAGCCCCGTTTGTACTGGACAGGTGTGAAGCTCTGAAAATTTAGGTATTGGCCAGTCCATGTTCCTTTGCGATACACCGATCTTTGAATTGTGCCGTCTGCTCTACGTCTCATTAGAATATCTAGGAACGGTAACGCTTCGTTGTGTTCGTGTTCCATAGATAGAGAGATGTTTTTATGCGTCTTGTTCATTGTGGCCTGAAACGATGTTGCTTGTCTGTGGTGATAATTAGTATATCGTCCACATAACGACGGTAAAAGGCCAAGTTGTTGATGTCTGAGGATCTCTTTTCTTCTAAATGTGCCATGAAGATGTCCGCTAGAATAGGACCAAGAGGACTCCCCATGGCCACTCCGTCAATTTGGCGGTATGACTTAGTGAGAAAATTGAATTGTATGTTGGCGGTACATAGTAGTAGTAGCTTCTCCAGAATAGGTGTTAGTATGCCTAATTTTAGTTGTTTGTCTTCAATACGTTCCCTTATTATTTTCACTGTCGTGCAATCTATTGTTTGTGTCTTCGTTATTCAAGTGAACATATTGTTAGAAATTTAGAAGATATGAGAGGAATCACTATTGTGGGACATAACATCAATAACAATCGATATACGGATGATACAGTATTGATTGCAGGCAATGAGGAAGATCATCAACATTTAATTGAAATGGTTAATGTAAACAATGAACTACTGGGGTTGGAATTAAATCGTTAGAATACAGAGATTATGGTCATCACTAGGCAGAAAGAAATACCACAATGTAATATACAGGTAAATGGGAATCATCTTAAACAAGTGAATCGGTACAACTATCTCGGTACAGTCATAACATCTGATGGGGTGTACCTTAAAGAGATTAGAACAAGAATCGCCATGGCGATGGTAGCCTTTTACAGGATGGAAAACATACTGACCAATAAAAAGATACCAATTGCAACGAGATAAAGAGCGTTGAAGTGCTACATAGAACCTGTACTTATGTATGAATATGAAGTGTGGACAATGAGTAGACAAGCTGAGAAACATCTAATGGCTGTGGAAATGTGGTTTCTGGAGAAAATGCAAAGAATACCATCGACAGACAGACAAACGCATTAGCAAGTCCTGCAAGAAGCAAATCAAAACGGTAAAGAAAAATTGTACATAGACAGAGAGAAATTGTATATAGACAGAGAGAAATTGTACATAGTCAAGATGGTATTTTAGCACGTTATTATAAGATATACACTGGAACATTTGGTGCAATTGGCAAGAACGAGGGGAAGAGAACAAAGGGAAGGCAGAGAAGTAAACATATGGATGGCTTGAACACGTGGTATGGTCGAGATAAGAACACTGAGCTGATCCAAGACTCTGGTGATCGTGTAGAGTTGCGAAACATGACCGCCCACGTTTATCGGAATGGCACATAATGATGATGATGATGTATAGAATCCACAAGGCAAACGAAATAGTGGGAAATCTAGAAACTCTTTGAGAAAAGAAATTACAGACAGAGAATAATAATACTGAAAGGACATTAAGGGAGCTGCATGAGATATCTAAAGACAGAACGGATTTGCATGGTTTGAGTGAGACCTATGCCCCAATGGAAGATAAAGAACAGAAAGAGAAGATATATAAACATACCTGTTATTATTCTACTTAGCTGCACACAAGATCGTGGACAAGTATGCGTTCTTCTATGACGTAATAGTTTAGTGTGTGTGCTAACTGAAATGTCATCAAACTTCGTGTTAACTATTTTCATCTAAATGTACCCCCAAGTATATATTCATAACATATTTTGAGAATATCAATAAGTTGAGCTGAGTTGAGCTGAGCTGGGGAGAGCCACGAACCGATATCACTGCACTCAGGACATTCCCATATGCGCTCCATCCCCTAGTTCAACAGCCAGAGAAGAGTCACACTATTAATCGTTCCCATCGCTATCTGATTGAAAGTTCTCATGGTCTTACTTCTCAGTTTTGAGATTCTTCCAGAACCCCTGCCAATCCCCCGCAATCTCATCCTTTCCACATATGGGTTCTCAATCTGTACCCCCACCTTCTCTACCTGGTCCACTACCTCTCTCTTGTCTCTTGTCCTGCACGGCCACCTCTAATACATGGGACATCTGCCTTCACAATCCGGTTATAAGGGAATACCACACAACCGATGCCTTGTCTGGGTTTATAACGACTCCTGCGTCCTTGCACCATTCTGTCACCCTGTTTACTGCCACCTGTAAATCTGCAGCCAAATTTTCCATAGTTATGCCCTGTCTGTGCATCAGCACACCATCTGTAAATGTCAAGATTATACTAACACCCGGTATCTCAATAGCTGCAACTTTGCTGGTATGGAGAGCATTGGGGACAAGGCAGATCTCTGTGGCAACCCAGGTGCAATCATACAGAGATCAGAAGTCCAGGAACCCATGCGCAGTGCAACCTTACGCTCATAAAGAACTGCCGCTACCCATCCGACAAGGCACGAGCAGATCTCCATGTTTAACAGAGTGTATATCAACCGATCATACCTAACCCAGTTATACGTATCCTCCAGGTCAATAAGTTTAGATTAAGTGCTGCTTTCTTTGGATATAATCATACTGATGTCTGAGGGTGAATGAAAAACTGGAAGACAATGAGTTGTTGAGTCTAGAACCGACCTCACAGCACATTCGCATACGCACTTCATTCAACAATAAGCGAAGAGACCCAATAATAATATTTCCCAGAGTAGCCTGATTATGTATCCGTCTGGCTTATTTTACGGTAGAGAAGGAGAAGAAGAAGCAGTTGAAGAAGAGGGAAAATAAGTAGAGGAAGAAGAAGACGACGACGAAGAAGAAGAAGAAGAAGAAGAAGAAGAAGAAGAAGAAGAAGAAGAAGAAGAAGAAGAAGAAGAAGAAGAAGAAGATGTATTTACCTATGGTACAATGCTGACCTAAACCTCACAATCAAACAGGCAAATTCATCAGCATGGTCGAATGGATAAGAGCGCTCGCCCTTAAACATCCGGTGTGCTGATGCAGAGGTAGCGGGTTCAACCCTTACACCGGTCAGTTGAACTAAAATGTTGACTTCTCGTTCTTGATATTGGGACGTAAATCACAAGTACCTCTGAAGTCGGAGAGGGTTCGCCTGATGGCAAGGGACATTGGTAAAAGGGAAAACAAAGGTACATGAAAATCGACTAAAAAAATCAGTCCAGTGCACTAGAAGTAGTAACACGTGTATGGACTACGCTTGAGTTCAAAGCAAGCAAAACAAAAAAGAAAAGTAAATTTAGCATTTTCTTTGTGACTTCCTAGGCCAGAATCTCACTAACGCACAGCGCTACCGTAAACAATTCTAATATATGGTCACCGAAAAATACAAAGCAGCATACGTTTTTCAGTATTCAGCGAATAGATTCATTCTGATGGCAACTTGAGACTTGAGTGAACGTCAGCCTGCGTTCTCCTTCACGCGTTGAGTACCACCCAGACCCTCTGCTAATCTCCACCTCCACACCCTGGCCCTCCCACGCTGAATCAGCGTATATAAATATAGTTCCCCTGTTTGTTTTGCTGCATTTCCACTCGATGCTTGAGCCTTCACCATATCAGTCTTGTCATAATATGGCTAGCCTTCCAAATGTGCCGCAGCAGCTGGTCTATCAGTCTGGTCATTTCTTGGCATGTCCTGGTCAGAAAATACGTGTTATGTTCTTGAATATCCGAAGTAATAAATACCAATATAGAGGATCAGACACTGTGATGAAATTGTATGCGTTAATAATAATTTTATAAATTAATAAGCAACATGATAAACGCATGAGTACGCGAATAATGAAAATAACAGACTAAATATCAAATTGCAAATTATCATAAATTAAAATCGCTTGGAATTATGAATGACACGATGAATACATTCAGAACTAGTGAGCGACACCCGTAGAAGTAAATGAAAGAAATAGAGATGAGAAGACACACTAGAAGATATGTAAGACTGCACCATTGGTGTCGATTGCTACACTCACGAAGATACCTGGCTACTTGCTTTAAAAAGAGACAACCCCCAATGTTTGAGAATGTCATAAGTCATATACAAAACACTGATCAGACCAGTTGTGCTGTATGGCTCTGAAACCTGGAGTACAACGAAAGGAGACGAAGCCTTGTTACAAACCTTTGAGAACAAAATTTTAAGACGCATTTTTGGACCCATTAGGGATACACAAGTGGAGAGTGGAAAAGAAGAAGTAACAAAGACATTTATGATCTGTTTAAGTCCCCGCTAATCACTGGTATCATGAAGGCTAATAGACTACAATGGCTGAGGCATATAGAAAGAATGGAAGATAATAGGGAAACAAAACTCGCTTACACTCAGGAAATAAATGACCGTAGACCCTGAGGTAGACCAAGAAGGCGGTGGAGAGATAATACATGTACAGACCTACAAACACTTGGAATCAACGACTTACAAGAGAAGGTCCACCAGAGAGACGAATGGAGACGGATTGTATTTGCAGCAAAGAACCTCAATGGCTCGGAACGCTGAAGAAGAAGTATAAGCAGAGGATATCAGGAATATATTTGACAACATAAAATGTGTAGGAGAATAGCTAGAGAGAGAGTATGCCAGCCATCTTCACATCGTGGCATGCAGAAATATGTGTATCGAAAATCATTGGCAACACGTACCGTCATATGTGGATGAATGTCGATCAATACCTGCTATTAATTTCTCTTTGGGATTATATACAATAACATGGTAGTTTAGTGTAAAAGGGAACATCATACTGACTAATAAAAAGCTATTCATTGCAACGAGAAAAAGAGAGTTGAGGTTAAGTTGAGAAGAGTTGAGTTGAGCTAATAACCGACCCCACTACACTCAGGACATTCCATCATGCGCCCCGTCCCCTCGTTCAACAGCCAGCGAAAAGTCATAATACTAATCGTACCCACCGCTATCTGATTGAACGTTCTCCTGGGTGCTACACAAAACCTGTACTTTTGTATGGATGTGAAACGTGGACGATGAGCAGACAAACTGAAAAACATCTAATGACAGTGGAAATGTTGTTTCTGGGTGGAAAGCAAAGAATACCACGGACAGACAAAAAAACTAATGAGTACCTCCTACAAGCGGGAAATGAAAACTGCAAATTGATGAGAGAAATTATACGCAGACAGTCACATATTTTTGGGTCACGTTATGAGAAGAAATAACTTGAGAACTTGATGACAACTGGCAAGATTGATTGGAAACGAAAAAGGGGAAGGAAGAGAAGTAAATATCTGGATGGCTTGACCACATGGCATGGTCGAGACAAGAACACAGAGCTGATCCACGACTCTGGTTATCGTTAAGATGGTGAAATATGACCGCCCACGCTTATTGGCAAGGTACATGATGATGATGTAGTAATCGATGTGCTAAACGGTGCCGCATTGTATAGAGTTTAACTACACGTAAACAGCTTTCGTCATAGGAAAATACACAATGTTTCCTCTTACATTCACTACAACATTTCTGGAAGCGTAAATTACTCAACAGTTCTGAATTGGAAGCGTTTTCAAAAGACTGTGATAGCCGAAGATTCAAGTAAAGTATCTTTATTTCTTCTATAAGCAAATAACATGGTTTCTTTGTGAATGCTTGGCTTTCTTTAATGAAAAGGGCCTGACATGAATCTGCAAAATTTACTGCTGCCTTTCCTGCTCTCCTATTCTTGATATTATTACCTACGTACTTGTATCACAGCCTACTCTTTTTGGGCTGTTTTCAACGTTTCCATTTGCTGTAATTTTCTATAAGTGTCATGCCTATTACTATTGCCAGGATATTTGCTTTTCCTAGGTTATATTTAATCCATTAGCCTACTTTTCATTCTTTTCAAAATCAGGTGTGATATAATTTATAATAATATTCTTATTCAACATGTTCTTGACAGAAGATGTTGTAACCGAAAGGCGAGTATTAACTTATATATGATTATTTTCCTTGTCGTTTTTAAGTAATGTTTATTAATGTTCTTAAAATATGTCCCTATCCGTTCACACGTGACCTGGTAAAGTAAATACAGGGCCAATTTACATGCATTAAGGAGCATAGGCATATGGTCCTAGACTCCTCATATTTTATAGTCTAATAGGCACTCGACGGGCTCCCTGGCGAAGGAGTTAAGGACGTTGTTCACAAACCCGTATACTCTCCTACGAAACACAGCTGCAAGAGATTCGCGTCGCGTTGGTTATTCACGGAGGGTATGTGAGCCGGTTGTTCAGAAAGCTGTTACAAACTACTGAACGTAAAACTTGCCAACATATCAACAGCAGCTGAAAAATGATGTTGTTGACTGCAATGTCCTGTAAAGGATATGCAAAAAAGGCACTCTTTAGGTGACGTGCTCAGCATCAAACCGGCCGCCTTTATTTCCCAGGACATTTCCCGGTAACCATTTTAGGCTGGGTTGCTCTAGGAGCCACGGTCAATGGTCAAGATTGACCTCCCTGCCGATTCGAACATTTGTATGAGTTAAATACTCGTATTTTATTACGAAAGTTTAGAGAGAACGATAATGGAGGGGTATATGCCTGGGAAGAGAGGAAGAGGAAAGTCAAAGAGAAAACGGGTGCAGGATGTGGTGGATGATCTCCAGATCTGTGTATCGGACGCGGGACATCTTACTTATGATCGATAGGTTTTCCGGAAGGTGGTTATAGGAGCGGGGTTCTGCAAAGGACATGTTACTGAATAAATGAATGAATGATCCGTGATTACTGTTCACCTGACACGAGGACCTTGTAAGATGTGTACATATGTTTGATTGTATTTTAAGGACCCATTACACACTTGTTTGTTTGATCTGATGCTTATCGTTGGCAGACTCTTTAAGAACTCCACATGTGTGTGCATTCGTAAATACAAAATGTCACATGTACAACTCTAGACCACATGCCCATCTGCTCTATATCATATTCAATAGGCTTGCTCACTGAGCACAGTTCTGCATGAGTATATATATATATATTGCCAAGAGCCGGACTCATCCTGCCCGACATCATGGTTTTGGTCTAGGGCTTAGAAGATTTAGAAAATATCTTTACAGGCTCGCTTTAACTCTGTACGAATCTTTCGTGCACACAACACAAGTTCAAAACGCATCCTCAGAGCACACGATCACTTTATTGTAGCACAGTTATTACCGTGGTTGCCATCATACCCCGCCAGCTTCTTGCCTTTCAGCGTTCTGGGTATGACCAACACACCCACTGTCTACCAATAGAGAATACATGATACAACTAATCGTCATTTGTTCCTTACTGTTGTTGCACACTATAGATTCTACAATTGACTGCTAATCGTTAATAATAGTTTCTAGTTACTCACATTACACTGGTGACCAACGTGTCACGGCGTGTCTCTCTCTCCGCCATTCTTGTCACAGTGTTCACAAAACGGGGTCAGCTCTCTCGCCACAGCTGGTCGACATTTACTGGCCCATCGTCAGTCGTTAACTTCAGTGTACTGCTTCTTCACTCACAGCTTTCTTAAACACGAACACTCTTCAACTGGTGACTGCATCTTGAATAACTGCAACCATCGCAAAACGCTTTCAAACTCAAAACTCTCTCAGAATCAACCTTATTGTCTCACGTCCCAGCTCACTCTGCCTGAGCGTCCGTTTTCCGGCTTCTGACCTGGGCGCGTCATGTGACCACATAACTCCGCCCCTTCGTGTCCCGGTATCGGGTTGGTTTGTCAACTCGTGTCTTAGTGGCACAAGTTTACACACTTGCTCTGTTTCCCGTATCCATCTCATGGCATATATATATATGTCCATCCATCATGTGCCAAGCCGATAAGCGTGGGCGGTCATGTTTTGCCATCTCACTCGATCACCATCGAGTCGTGGATAAGCTCCGTGTTTCTGTGTCGACCATCTGTGTGATTTGGCAAACGGCATCACTAGGGTTAGAATTGAATAGTAAGAATTCACAGATTATGGTCATCACTGGGAAGAAGGAAATACTATAATGTGATATACGAGTAAATGTGCTTGTTCTTAAGCAAGTTAATCGGTACAGTTATCTCGGAACAGTCATACCATCTGCCGGGAGATGCCTTGTAGAGATTAGAACAAGAATTGCCATGGCGAAGGTAGCCTTTTGCAAGATGAAAAACATACTGACCAATAAAATAATATCAATTGAAACGAGAAAAAGACTGTTGAAGTACTACATATAACCTGTACTTTTGTATGGATGTGAAGCGTGGACAATGGGCAATCAAGCTGAAAAACAGCTAATGGCTATAGAAATGTGGTTTCTGGGGAAAATGCAAAGAATACCATGGACAGACATAAAAACCAATGATCAAGTACTACAGGAGACAAATGAAGAACGTAAACTGATTAGAGTCATTAGACGTAGACAGTGAACATTTTTTGGGCATTTTATGAGAAGAAATGACTTTGAGAACTTGGTGACAACTGGCAAGATCGAAGGGAAAAGACCAAGGGGAAGACCGAGAAGTAAATACATGGATGGCTTGGCCACGTGGCATGGTCGAGACAGAAACACGACTCTGGTGATCGAGTGAGATGGCAAAACATGACCGCCCACGCTTTTCCGCATGGTACATGATGGATGGATGGATATACGTTCATGTCTCTCCACAGATCTTGTTTCCTAATGGTAAGGATATCAATACAAGGGGCTTCTCATAAATCTTTAGCCTTACCATGAAGGAGTAGGCGGAGAAAATTGAAATTTGACACAGTGCTTATTCCTTCTCTGTGTAGCCACCACCTGCATTTCTGCATTTCTGCAACTGTTGAGCAAGTTGTTGAGCAACTGGCCATAGCAATCAACACGTGTTTGATATTGTTCACATGTCAGCAGGCGCGGGACCCAGCGAGCACACACGTTTCTCATGTTCAGTCTATTGTGTAAAATTCTAAAAACTGTACTCTTACTCAGTTTTGTTGAATCCGATATCTCTGCAATTGCCATTTTCCAATCCTGGTCTATGATTTTCTTCACTTTTCCAGCATTTGCATCATTGCACTCTGAGACGGTCGTCCTGATCATGGCAGATCAGCAACTTGGGACGGCCACATTGAAACTGCAAACACCAATTTTTTTACAGAAGCATACGAAGGACAGACTTCCTCAAACACTGGCTCCATCTCCATGTTTATTTCTGTAGGTGTTTTTCCCTGTAACATCAAGAATTTTATCAGTCCCGGCGTCTGATATCTCCATTGTTCTGTCAAACCGTTGGATGTGTAGATCTAGGTCAATAGGGTGTGTTGTGCCATGCACAATATCGGGACAACCAGTTGAGGATTGAAATTTATAATTCATATGTCTATTACAAATTAAATGAGCTATACATGGGCAAAATTTCAATTTTCTCCGCCTACTCCTTCATGGTCAGGCTAAAGACTTATGAGAAGCCCTTTTGTACTACAAATACTATTTCTCCATGCCATGGTCTGAGACCATCAAGCATCGTTTATCTCAGTCTACCTCTGCTTCTTCCACCGAAGATTTTTCCTGTCGTCACGATGGTCTCCGATGCCTCTCTTCTCATCAAATGACACAGGTAACATTATCTCTTTCTGATTTAAACAATTAATATAAAGGACTCTTTTACATGACACTTTGGCGTAATACTTTTTTATTTTTTACTATGGAGATAGATTGAAGGGTATGTTGTTAATGTCGACGATATAGCACTTGTTATGAACTTATTGATTTCGTTTTCTTGTTTTGCAGTTTAAATACATAACGCTCGTTAAAATGATCAAGTAATCAGATTGAGTAGAGTGGGAAACCAAGATTATTGCTTAGGTAACACCACATAGACCAGACTCCAGGTTGTTGCACTCTGATCTCGTCCATCACTGATGCAGCTCATGTAGAGATTTGTGTCTCTATGGGAGCAATCTGTGCCAAACAAAACCCAGTACCAAAACCAATTCCAGTAGAGGATCTGAATCCTGACCCAGTTACTGGTTTGACGCAGCGAGACAGGATCTTGTTGAAGGAGTCCTGGGATACTATCATACGCAAGTGGACGATTAAAGAGGCGGGAGTAAGAATAGTTACCAAGTAGGGAACGTATATTGTTTAAATGTAAAAAAATATCACCTCATCATCATAATGTGCCTCGACAGCTGGCTTAAGTGTTCATGTCTTTCCATAGATCTCGGTCTTTGGTGCTCTGGATCAACTTTACTGATGATATTCTGCCATGTCACCGAATCATTCCATTCGGCATAATTTCTCCTTGTCTACGTCTGCCTCTTTTCCCATTGATTTTTCAGTTATCACGATATTATCCGAAGTCTCGTCTAATAACCTGACCAAAGAACTATGTTTGTCTCTTTTTCATAGTTGTATATTCTGTTCTAGTTTAAAATAACTCGCATACATAAACGTTGGTGTTGATTTTCACAATGGCACGAGCGTTGAGAAACGGATGGCAAACTACTAAACGTAAAATTGTCCAGAAAATCACAAAACAATCAATAAATACTAGGAGTGATTGCATCGTCCTGCAACATATAAGTAAATGTTAGCAGAGGCTGAGCGGCTAAAAGGTACGATATCACTTGTAACTCGAAATGACCTGGTGCTAGTCAATCGTTTGAATTTAAGAAGAAAAAAAAAACCAACAACACAAAAACAAACATAATCCGAGGATGCTATTATATCCCCTGATCCTATAATGCAATACTCGCCCATGATCTTTGATGCTATACTGTCTCCTTAACTTTGCTGTACTATCTCCTGAAATGTAATGCTATAGTATCTCCTGAAAGTTGATGCTATCCTACCCCCCGACATTTGATGCTATACTATCTCCTGAAATATATTGCGATACTATCTCCTGAAATATATTGCTATACTATTTCCTGAAATATATTGCTATGCCATCTCCTGAACTGTGATGCTATAATATCTCCTGAAATATATTGGTATATTTTCTCCTGAACGTTTATTCTATAACATCCCCTGAATCTTGATGCTATATTATCTCCTGAATGTTGATGCTATGCTATCTCCTAAACCTTGATGCTATACTATCTCCTTTACTTTGATACTATACCATCTCCTGAATATTTATACTATACTATCTCCCAGACGTCCATGCTATACTATCTCCTGAACTTTGATGCTATAGTATCTACTGAACTTTGGTGCTATAATATCTCCTGAGCTGTGATTCTATATTATCCCTTGAACAGTGATGCTATAATATCCCCTGAAATGTTATGTTATACTATCTTCTTAAACTTGATGCTATACTATCCTCTTTAACCGTGATGCTATACTATCTTCTGAACTTTGATGCAATATTATCTTCTGAGCGTTTATGCTACACTATCACCTGAAAATTGATGCTAAATTATTTTCTGGACTTTGATGCTATACTATCTTCTGAACAGTGTTGCTATAATATCACATAAGCCCTTATGCTATACTATCCGCTTAACCTTTATGCTATTCTATCTTCTGAACTGTGATATTATGCCATCTTCTGAACTTTGATGATACTATATCCTCTGAACATTTATGTTATACTATCTTTGAACTTTGATGATATACCATCTCCTGAACATTGATTCTATACTATATTGTGAAATTTGATGCTATACTATCTCCTGAACCTTCTTGCTATACTATCTTCTGAATATTGATACTATACTTTCTCTTTAACTTTGATGCTACACTATCTTCTAAACTGTGATGATATATTATCTCCTTAACTTTGATGCTATAATATCCCATGAACTGTGATGCTATACTATCCCCTAAACGTTTATACCATATTATCTTCTAAACCTTGATGCTATACTATCCCCTGAAACATTCTGCTATACTATCTCTGAACTTTGATGCGATACCTATCTTCTGATCTTTGATGCTATACTATCTTCAAATTTTGATGCTATACAATCACCTGAGCCTTGATGCTGTACTATCACCTGAACCTTGATGCTATACTATCGTCTGAACCTTGATACTATACTATCTCCTGAGCTTTTATGCTATACTATGCCCTCAGCCCTGATGCTATACCCACCCCTGAACCTTGATGCTATTCTATCTACTGAACTGTGATTCTATATTATCTGCTGAACCGTGATGCTATACTATCCCCTGAACCTTGATACTATACTATCTTCTCAGCTTGTATGCTATACTATGCCCTGAACCTTGATGTTATACTATCTTCTGACTTTGAATCTATACTATCCCCAAAAATGTGATTCTACACTATTCCCTGAACTTTGATGCTATCATATCTCTTGATCTATAATGTTATGCTATCCTCAAACAGCTTTCTTAGGTCATGTGATGAGAAGAAAGGCATTGGTGTGCATCGTGACAACTGAAAAGATAAATGACAAAATAGGAATACGCACACCAAGGTAAATGATGCTGGATGGACTGAGGCGGTCGAATGGAGGAATATCATTAGCAGAGTTGCTCCATAGTACCAATTACCGAGATCTGTGAAAAGACATGAATGCCTACGCCAGCTGGCATGGCACGTGATGATGATGATATATGAATGCCAGAATACGACAGAATAATACACTATGTTTCATATATACTTTCGTTATTCTAACCAGGTGCTTCATCAAGGACCCTCATTTAATCACTACTTATCGAGATTTCAGAAACAAGAATGTATACGAACTCCGAACCAACGCCAATTTCCGCGCCTACGCTGTCAGCATTGCCATGAGAATATCAGCATATATTGAGTGTTCTGACGACCCGGACATACTAGTCGCACTGGTGTATAAACATGTGCCCACACAGCATTTGAGCGGCTTCACTTTTGAGGATATGGAGGTGATGTTAACTGTACAATATGTATTGTCAAACCAACATATGTGTATTCGTATCACTAGCTCGTAGATGGCAGCATGAGTTTTGGCTAGGCATTTTTACTTTAGATCTACACACAATATTGAGTTGAGTCAATAACCGCAAACGCAACACTCGGGACAATCCCATACGTGCTTTGTCCTCAACTTAAACAACCAGCGAAGAGTCCCAATACTAATGGTGCCAGCTGTATTCTGATTATGTATCTTCATGTCATATTCTCGAAGTACTGAGTGTCGGCCAGATCCTCTGGTCACTTTCTGTCCCACTATTCTCTGCGTCAATGATGGTGTATATGTTTATCCACACTCAACACATGATCACAAAGGGCGGCAACACTATATGTCTTATCGTGCACCAATACTCCCACACATAGTAAGCAAATAAAAAACACATTTACAGCCTTCTGGGTATTGGGTATATGGTAATGGACCCATATAGTTATTGCCTAGTTAAACACAAACAGTAAATAAATGCTGAGGCTGACGCAGCGTCCTGAAAAGATATGCAACTAATTTTATCACTAGCTCTTAGAAGATAGCATACATTTGACGAAACATGTTTGTTCCAGATCTTCACACATGTAAGTGGGAGCATTACTTGCCTTTTCCTACTGTGCATGATATACTAGATCAAAATTTATATAGACCTATACCTTTTAAATCACAAACAGCCCATTACTGCTGGCACTGACTGCAACACCATAGCGCAGTATTTACGAATTCATTTGGTAAAATCGGTACTCCAGGGATGAGGTGGCTATCATCAGATCCAGGGTTTCCACATCTGAAGACATTTCCTGGTAGCCAATTCACACTGAGTTGACCTGCGAGCCCAGGTCGATGTGTAATAAATCCTTACCTCGAGGGGATTGAAACACACGATCACTGGGCCGTCAAGACAGCATCCGCGGTACCGCGGCTCTCGCGTCCCTGGTATATATAAGCACAGCTAAATCTCACAATTGCTACAGATTTCGTTCAATGTTTTGATAATTTCCTTTTGTGATCTGCGAGGGAAGACTGGAACAGTTTTAGTGGCATCTGAGTGCAATGAAAATAATGCTGTACAAAAGCAAGCGTGCAGTTCATGTTGCGATATCAACACTCAAAATAAAACATTGTGACAAACTTCCATGAACCATCTATAATGATGCCCTTCCCTTTACATGGGACTTACGATATTTGCACTCTCAGCCACAAAATGACACTTCAAAGTTCTTCTCCCGCCACTGGGCTTGCTTTCTATCTACGATCACTATTGTGTCAATCAAACTTTAGTGATGCAGTCTGTATACATACATTACTACCATTCTGAGGAGGTGTAGGGTTTTGTCAGCAATAGTTCTCAAGCCTTAATGCTAGCATTGCTCCTTTTTGTAATTATGTATTTGATTAGTAAATGATTACGATCACAGTGATGATGATGATGTTAATTTTCTAGATATATAAATGTCGACTTTTTCTTCCAGACAATTAAAGCGGTGTTGTTGGAATTCGTGATGGAAGAATGCGACCAGAATGCCAAAGAGGAGACGTTTGATGCTTGGAACAAACTATTTACATTTCACAACATCTGCTTCAAGGTGAAAGTAGACGAACTGGAATGCAAATGCATTACAAGCGAATCATGATCAAAGACACGATTGGTAGTATCAGAACTACCTTATCTTATCTTCGGAGTCATGAGTACTGGGTGATGTCTTGCTAAGGGATATGTCTGACATGCAGAGGGATCTGTGTTATATTCATTGAAACATGTGTGTCTAACAATGAACCATTGTCTTTCGGTCTTGCTAGACAGAATTATCACATTTTATGTTGGCTTTTCATGCTCACTATTTGTTTTTAACGCCAGTATCCAGAAATATTGTTACAGGTTATTGTCATCACGGTGTGAGTTATTTATTACAGTACCTGTTAGGAGATAATTAAGTATGGGATCTACAGAGCAACCTGTGAACATTAGGTAGGGCAGCCATTGTTATCAAGTGATTCAACCCTGAGGTTGGTTTGATAACTTGATTGACCAGGCGTGTGTGAACACTGCTGTCCATGTCAGTGCTGCCAATGTCTTCACTGACACGTCTCTGCACTCGTGGTTAACGAATCTGTTCCCTAGTCAACTTCTTTTCACCGGTCCTCTGTGATTGTCTTTAATTCGCAACTCTGTGTTCTGTCCATAAGGTCATTTTATGTTTATGGGTGACTGCATAGGTGACCTGCACGCCTGTAGTGTCATTGATATTCTCAGATCCAAGCACATATTACACCTATCAAGTTTGTTCTAGTTGCCACTTTAACTTTTCCATTCCAAAGAACCCAATTCAGTTTTAATGTTCTAGTTGCCACCTTAACTTTTCCATTCCAAAGAACCCAATTCAGTTTTAATGTGGACACTTCCTGAGACAGACAGTTAGAAACTAGAGTCATTGCATGGGATGGGGCTGCTTTATCCGGGGACGATAGCGACCCCAACACTTTGTTCCCAGTATATAATATTGGCTATTTTTCCCGAGACCGTATTATCATCAATATCTCATCATTATCTCATCGTATCTCATATAATCTCATTTCAACTCACCATCATCTCATCTTGATCCTCTCCTATCTTTGCGGTGTTGAGCTTAATCATTAATCGCGGGAGATTGCCCATTTATGGGCTTCATATATTGAGATTACCATGGACTGTTATTCCCCCTGTCCATCGTTTACATGATCGGAATCTTTTTCTTTTTCCATTTGGTATGTACATCATTGCTGGTTGTGGTATACTATTAGCTGGTAGCTTAGTTGTATCGCCGAACCATTTAACTTGCTGTTTTCTAATTCTAATCATCAATATCAACATTCTCAAATATTGCAACCCTTGGAAATTGGGAAGTTTTCTAAATCACGTAATTAAATTGTTGTCTTTCTTATGCCGCTTTCATTTTTCCATGTGTTCTTTTGAAAGGAATATGCATTTGTGCCTTATAAATGTTTTCTTAGTATATCCCAACCGTGCCTACTTCTCTTCCCATTGCAAACGTTGCAAATAACCTCTTTCAATGGTCGCAGTATGCACAGATTCGCCTTTATAATAGTCTTCCATAATGATCCGCTGTCATATGCCAGATACCCTGCCCTGTGTAAATTATCCTTCAATTATCCTTAATCCATTTACGCTGGGGGCTTCCTCTTCGCCGTCTCAAAGATACACTTTCCTCAAAAATTCCTTTGTCTATACTTTCATGTCTATTTACATGACCAAAATATTTAATTCTCCTCATTTTCGTTTGTCTTTGTAACCAATCTTCATCTTTATGTAGCTGTTGTTCGATAGATCTGTTTTACATGAAAATGTATGTTCTTCTTCTTTAGCCACCTACGTTGCTCTACGTCTAATTCGGGCCAGGTCAGGGAGATAATATTTCGCCTGAGCATGATATTGTAGCGCTTAGATGCCACAACTCAACGTGGTAATAAAACCCTTCACAATATATTACAAACCCCAAAACCTCCAAGAGTTAATCATCCTTCATGTGTTATGTCCTGATCAAACCAAGATATTTTTCTCTTTTTTATTGTTCTGATCAGTCAGTCAGTCATACAGGTATCACAAAAATGAAGATTAGCTATAGTGAATTTCTGTCCTTCTCTTGTGGGACACTAATAAGCATTGCCGTGTGTCGATATAATTATGTAACGCTGATGCGGAGAAGTGGTAGACGAAATTATAGATGGATTCAACATGTAATATATACTTTACACATGACAGCAACAGAGGCATGTGATGGAGGGACATTTTGAAAGAATGTTATGGGGGAGAAATTTTGTATGGAACAAACCATGGAAAACCTGAGGAAAAGAAGGACATGTCATTTATCTCGTATGGACCCTGGGAAGATATATTCGGAAGCTCAAATTACCAAGCGTTGAAGATTGGACAACTTCTAGTGAACGTTTTGCTTCTATGTTTCCTTCCCAAACTCTTTATCAATATGCTCTTATAGCCACTTTTAATACCAGTATTGATTTTAAAACTATAAAGTAAACTTTAACAGTAAATAAAAACTCCGTGTGAAAACCCTCGAGCCAATATCGCTTTAACTTTAACTTTAAAAAGTTAATATTTTCAAAATATGTAATTTGTCTCCATTTTTAAACTTATTCCAGCAATCAAAATCTATTTTCAGTAATAAATAAATGTGTCGTATTTGCTCACAATTGCTGTTTAATATAACACGATTTTCATTGTTTTGGAGGAATTAAACGAAGACGAAATTAGGAGTGCTCCAATGCCCATCAGAAACTATTATTTACTTTCAGTTTTCGTTAATTGATAATGTTATTCCCAACTTTCAAAAGACCTCATAACTCTTGTAGATGTCGCTGTAACGCAAGGATGAAAGCATACACACTCAATGTAGGCAATTCCTAACGACATTTCAATAAGTAAGAAATTTACCCAGAAATACTCAACCCCTCACCAATAATGTTGTTACAGTTTTATTAACATAATTTTAAATAACTTCCTTTCTGTTATATTTATCCATTATGTGTGTTTGTACAATGTATCCATGAATTAAAGTTTCTAATGTGTAAACACAAACCTGGCTAATCCAATCATTGTTTCGTTTAAAGCTTACTGTATCTAACTGAATAGTACTTTTCATATTATATTTATGCGTGAATGTGGCCGGCACTGAATGCCATGAGGAAAACCTCAACAGGTATTGGTTGACGCTCATGCTTAATATTCAGTACTTCATTTAACAAATGACTTCACTACACTCACAACATTGCTACGCAACACCCACCCCCCCCCCCCCTCCCCTCTTCCACCCTCCCCACCTAGCCAACAAACCTCCACCATTAAAAAGCCGTCGAAGAATTCCCATGCAGATAATCGAGTTGCAATTTGATTTAAAGTCCGTCTGGCTTTTTCTCTCTTTTGGCTAACGTCCAAACCCTCTAATAACTTTCTCGGAGCCATCTTTCCTAAAATGGATACTCAGTCTGTTCAACCGTCCTCCTGAACCTATCCCAGAGAGTCCTCACCTCATCACCTTTATCATAATATAGTTCTCCGCCCGAGAGGAGAGGAGCAGAAGCAACTAATCTATCAGCCAATTCATGTTCCTGTGCACCTGCATGCCCCGGCCAGAAGATCCATGATATATTCCCCCAGTCTGTGTTCTATCCACCGATTCTACCCACTCCACCCGGAATAAGCCAGTTTCCACTTTCCGAAGCATGCTCCGTGAGTCCGTGTCTTGTCTGCTCTTTAACAAGTCTTTCATTGAATGAAACGAATTAGAGATCATAGGTCACACTAGGCAATTTAACAATTAAAAGCTCTAATGTAAACATTCACAGTAAAGTCAGAACATTATGTAAAGAGACCAAGAAGCATGGCTAGAGAAATAATGCATTTAAACTGAAAAACAAACCAACAGTAAAAATACCAAATTAATGCACACAAGAATTCAGAAGCTTACTAATAAAAGAACACGTAGATCAACAAGCTGCCTAAAAACAAAAGATGGAAAAATCATACTAGAAAAAGATAAGATTTTACACGTATAGTCAGATTATGTGAAAAACCATTGTGACCAGAGAGCAGTGAGAAATTCTAAATAATAATGAAGGACCATCAATTTTGAAGACGGAAGTTCAGAATGCTCTTAACCATATGAAAACTGGCTAGATCCTGGGTCCAGAAAACATCACAACAGAAATTATCAACGACTTAGAATAATATGGAATAGACTAAGTCACCAGACTGCTGAACGCAGTATATGATACTGGAGATATACCTCCTGAATTATGATGTTCCATATTTAATGCAATCCTGATGAAATCAATAGCACAGGAATGTGATCAACATCGAAAAAATAGTATAATGAGCTACATTACGATGATTTTGCTAAGAATTATCATGCAAATATTTAGGAAGGAAATACAACCCGAAACAGGAGAAGAACAATGTGGGTTTGTAGAAGGCATGGGTACAGTAAATGCTGTGTGTATGCTGAGAACATTAACTGTTCGTTCTGTAGAAGCAAACAAAGACCTGCTAGTTCTGCAATGTTTCTTTACTTTATTGACTACATAAAGGCTATAGATAAAGTAAGACATGTCAACATGATGAAGATTCTTGCAGATCTAGAAATTGATGGGACATATCTTAGCCTTGTAAAAAACATATATTGGAAACAAAAAGCTGACATAAGGATTGATAATGAAGTGGGTCAATATCAGCCTATTAAGAGAAGTGTGAGGCAGGAATGTGTAATGTCTCCAATGACCAAGTTCTGAAAGAAACAAATGAAAATCGTAAACTGATTAGAACATTAGACGTAGACAGTCAACATTTTTGGGCATGTTATGAGAAGAAATGAATTGGAGAACTTGGTGACAACTGGTAAGATCGAGGGGAAGAGAACAAGGGGAAGGTAGAGAAGTAAATACCTGGATGGCTTGGCCACATTGTATGGTCGAGACAAGAACATGGAGCTAATCCACGTCTCCACGTGAAATGTTAAAACATTGCCACTCAAGCTTATCGGCAGGGCACATGATGATGGTTATAATCAAAGTAAAAGAGGCAGTTGCCTTAAAACTGCAGCAGAAATGAGAATCAAACATCTCTCTCTACGATGCGAAGTCAGTTGTTTCTGAAGAGCAGAAACATTGCAGAACTAGCAGGTCTAAGCGCAGCACTACTTAATCTTTGTAATACAATGGATTAAATCACATTACAACATACTTGGAAATGAAGAGGCCGACTGCTTAGCAAAGGAAGCTGTAAGACGACCTCAACCTGACATAGACATAACCTATGATGAGGTCAATAAACTTATAAGAAACAATTATAGAACCAGGTGGAATTCAGCGCATCCAGGTCACCAGAAACATGGTGCATATTACCAACTCAACGGAAATGAACAAGTTACAATCTTCAGACTGCGCACAGAACACAACATAAAGAAATACCATACGTTATATAAATGAAGGTAGGAGATACTGATGAATGCAAATGTTAAATTAGTTGCATATCTTTTACAGCACCTAGCAATCAACTCCAGTATTTTTGGTTGTTTGTGATTCCTGGGCAAGTTTACGTTCAGTAGTTTACAATTGCTTTCTGAATGACCGGTACTCATACAATTGTATGGAAACTAAAGCAAGGTTGTCTGCTTCCAAACCGTCCGGAGCTGTGATTCTAATGCGGTATGTGAGATTACAAATCGTATTCGTAACTCCTTCGTCACAGAGCGCGATGCGAGGAAGTAGTAACATAACAGCTAAACATTTCTTGCAGGAGTGCCCAACATATGTAGAACAGAGAACACTGGTTTGACCTCCTCCCACTCTTAATGAGGAAAACCTATATGCAAATGTCCTCAGGCTTGACTGACGTCTGAAGGTTAACGAAGCATAATGATTATGAAAATGATGATGATGATGATGATGATGATGATGATGATGATGATGATGATGATGATGATGATGATGATGATGATGATAAAAAGAAGAAGAAGAAGAAGAAGAAGAAGAAGAAGAAGAAGAAGAAGAAGAAGAAGAAGAAGAAGAAGAAGAAGAAGAAGAAGAAGAAGAAGAAGAAGAAGAAGAAGAAGAAGAAGGACGAGGAGGAGTAGGAGGAAAGGGGGAAGAAGAAGAAGAAGAAGAAGAAGAAGAAGAAGAAGAAGAAGAAGAAGAAGAAGAAGAAGAAGAAGAAGAAGAAGAAGAAGAAGAAGAAGAAGAAGAAGAAGAAGAAGAAGAAGAAGAAGAAAAAGAAGAAGAAGAAGAAGAAGCACGAGGAGGAGTAGGAGGAGAAGGAGAGAAGAAGAAGAAGAACAGCGAAAAATGGTCCGCTTTGCATGACTGCAAGGTGTGGAATGCGCCTGGCCCTGCATCCAGCAGGGTTGGGATCGGCTAGCCTCTCCCAGGAGGGATGAATAGTTAAAATTAGTAGCCTGCTGATGACCCGCAGACTACATATGTCAACCTCCACCTCCACGTGGTGCAGACCGGGAAACCATGACCGCGAGATCATAGGCTAACGGGGCTATGGCTCGCCATAGGAAATGGACTCTCTGTGGTCAGATTTGTGTCATAAATCTGCGACTGGCCTAGCAAGCCCGCATGGGATCTTCATACTGCTCGTAGAAAAACTAAGAAGTATAAACGGATACGCACCATGTAATACAAACAAAAATGAGCAAGAATGCGAGGAATTCTACGAAGACATCCATGACGTGCCAAATACAATAGATAAGCAGGACAACATCGTAGTTATGGGAGACTTTAATGCAAGACGGAGACATAACAGAGTGGGCATATAAAAACATCTGGGAGCATTTGGAGATCAGCATAATGAAAGGAATGATAACGGAAGTAGACTGATAGAGCTATGCAGCCAACACGACCTCTATATAGCAAACACATTCTATAAACATAAATACTCACAAGTGTACACCTGGTGTAAATAGAACGATCTAGATACTAAAAGCCAAATTGATTTTATATTAACTAGAAATAACAGAAAGAAACATATATTATATGCAAGGGCAGTGCACAATTTAAGTATAAACACAGATCATAAAGCAGTCGTTGCCACAGTAAGAACCATCAGAAGAAGAAAGCAAAGAGCAGACTCATACACGCCATGCGAATCAATGAACGTAAAAAAAACCTTACAGACGAGGCAGTAAGGGAAAATTATGAGAAAGAACTAACTGAAATCTTTGTAAAAATTACCTATTGAAAAAAAAAAAACAGTGCAAGAAGAATGGGAGATGTCAAGCATTTTCAATACTGCAAAAATAACACGTGGAACCACGAAAAAACGCAAAACACGGATAAAGAAAATAACAGGTTGGTGGAACGCAGAGATAAAGAAAGCGGTAAAAGACAAAAAGTAAATATATAAAAAGTGGTTGAAGAGAAAACAGGAATGTGATTACATAGAATATATAATACCAAGAGGACATGTGAATAGAATAGTAAAGAGGGAAAAACAAAAAGACTCGGAAGAGAATGGAAAATCCATAAATAAAAACTTCAAGGAGGCAACTAGAAACTTCTACAAAAAGATAAGTGCAATGCGAACCAGAGGAGAACCCTTTGACCCAGCTAAAATGATTAACAGCTAAAATGGAGAAACGATAAGTGAACCAATAAAAAAAAATCCTAATAAGATGGAAGCAGTATTTCGAACAATTTCTCAACATCCCATCAGATGTCACATGACTTAAAGAAACCTACACAGATGCCACCGAAGAACTATAACCAGACATACTAAAAGAAGAAATTATAGAAGCCATCATAGAAGCCCCATTGAACAAATCACCGGGACAAGATGAAATACCAAATGAACTAATTAAAGCAGCAAGATAAATAGGAACAGCATGGCTACATAGACTATTCAACCATGTTTGGGTAGAATAACAGACACCACGAGACTGGGGTGTGCCATGAGATGAATTACGCGAAACATAGCAGGTGTGTCAAGTCGTGGAAACAGAGAGATATTGGTGACACACAGTTGGAAAAACACAAGCTAGCGCCGCTAGCATTGGTGGGCGGAGCTAATGCGTCACGTGACGGCGCCCAGGTGAAAGCCGAAGAACAGTGTGCTTGATTTTGAGTAGGCGCTGGGACGTGACAAGGAGAAGATCGATTTGCAGAAGTGAAACAGTGTTGGAGTGTTCGAAAGTATTCCAAGGAATGGGAAACATCTGAGATGCATGTTGTGTGAAGATTGTGTCGATGGTGAACGACAGGCAATGATGGAGCAACGCACAGCAGCTGTCGCTTGATGAACACAAACGTGATGGCTAGACAGCTGGCCCTGGTGTGACAACATGTCAACAAGAATGGCCGGCAGATACACACCGTGACCAGAGCTGGCGGTTACGACATTCTCTTGTGAGTAGTACTGAGTAATAATGTGTTAACTGGTAACTCAGTGAATAGATAAGATGTATTCTGTCAGACAGATCAGATGTAGCCATGGATAGTCATCAGACGATTAAATGAGCAAGACATTAGATATTGATGGCAGAAGGTGTGCTGTGCATAGGCAGAACGTGTGACGGCAGGATCCGGCGGTCTGTGCCAGACCCGTGTAGTACTGCGGCGCAATAAATATGCTTGTATTGTTTAAGGACGCGACTGACTTGTCTGTTGTGTGCATCTGAGATCTGAGAGTGATACAGGATTTGTACGAGCCCAAGATAACCATTAAACCTAGACAACCCAAGATGGCGGACATTGGGCATTGACGTAGGCACGTGGCCCAAGTGTGTCTGGAGTAGTCACTCATCACGCAGACACGAGTTCGACTCTTGGCACGTGGGTGCGACGTCCGGTTGATATAGAACCCAAAGTTAACACAGAATGATACCTCAACATCAAAGTTGATGAACTAGCAAGAAAAAAGCGCCAGCAGAACGAAAAATTAACAGTGAAAAAGGGTGTTTCATGAAGTCAGAGAGAAGGACATTGACAAGGTCAACATATAAACATGGCTACCAACAAGAACATTTCATCTCACGTCTCAGTCCAACATCACACTACGTGATTGGTTAACATAATATATCAGTGTTTAATAGAGGACAATTCGAAAGAAACGAGCAAAATAATGATCTGCAAGTAATAAAGAAAGAAAAAGTGAACACCAGGTGTGAAAGACAAAGAATGACCTTGTTGAAGGTTACCAAAATGGCGACCATGGACAACAACAAATAAGCTCACGTCTCAGCCAAGCATCACGTTAGATGAATTGTGTGATGTATTACATCTGTGTACAGTTGCAAAGAACTTTAATTCAACATTCCAGATATTTCTTCAAGAAAACAGAGTATGGCACTCAGCCACATAAACTGTCATTCGAGAGCCGTGTTCATGTGCTTCACGCACTATAGTGCTCCAATGAACTAATCTCAGTGTTAGATTGAAGAATATTTTTCAGATCCAGTTTTCCAGTTCCATCAGTAGTATAATACGCACCTTTGACGCCACATTTTTGAGGATCACCATTTTTCAAGACCAAACTTCTACTGATTCCTGTTCAGCCCGAAATGTAGTGAAGCTGATCCATACCATCTTGTGAAGAAGCCGGAAGTGCAGCCAAGCATCTGGAGCAAGCCAGCAAGGACACCGAAGCTGAATTTATACAGGTTAAGCTATTTTCACTTGATTTGTATATGTGTCCTGCTTAGTATTCCAGAGTCAACAGGCACCCTTCCATCAATATGTTTACTCACCCTCATCATTAGTGGGAGGTTGGTGGGCTACTTTTGTGGTTATTGCATCATCACCCAAAAGTACGTTCAGTTCGGGTAGCATTCGAAATTGACTTAGAATTTAAGTAAATTTTCGACTGCTAGCGAGAACTTTGTCTTGTTTTGTAACCTAGTCCAATATTTGTTGTTCTTTAACGTCATTAATGTATCTATTATTTGTGATTATTTTGTCCACAGGTGTTATGTCATTTAGCTAAAACTTCTGATAGGTGTTATTGTTGTCCAGTATTGTTAGTATTCTTGTTCAACAGTATTACACCAAGTTCATCACAGTCAGATTCGCCAGAATGTGAGCAACAGCGACACTGACTGAAAGAGATTCTTTCTATTAAGATTCTTTACCATTGGCATCACAGATACTATTATCTGAAGACACTGATACTGATAGTGTCTGCAATTATTGTACATTGTTTCAGCTACAGGTTGTTGACACATATATAGTAGACAAGTACTCAACCACAACATGTCTACATTAATAGATTTTGTAGTACTTGGTGAGAAATTCTGTTTCACAGGCCTAGAACTTTTGACATGGGCAGAAAACAAACTCTCAGAATTTCGAAGTCAGATAACAGAAGACAGGGCAGCAGCTAAAGAACTTAGAGAATCACAAGAAAAACAAAGAGATAAAGAATTAGCTTTAGAAAGACAAAAGCTAGATCTTGAAGAAAAAAGACTACAATTTCAAATAGACAAGTTGAATTTAGAGAAAGAGAAAATGAGGTTACCACTAGCACAAACAAACTACAACACAAATAAAGAAATATGTACAGAAGAGACCCAACCGGAAATAATAATAGGAGCTTCAGCAATATTGTCAAATCAAAAAAGCAACAATTCATCAAAGAGATACCACCAGTACAAGGACCATAATAAAGTTAACCGACCATACTAACATAAACCAAACCAGCAAAGACCATACAACACATCAAAGAGAGGGATAATGATAGATTGCAACTACTGCAAACACCAACACAGAGTACATGAGATGTGTGACAGTAATCCAAACTATGAATCATACATAAATAATCTATCCTTAAAAATAATAGACAAACTATTAGACTATAAAGCCAACATAAAATGTTATCTTTGCCATAGTTTTGGACATGAAGTCAAGAGTTGTAGACTAAAACAAAGGATGAAGGAATGTAAAAGGACAGATGTCAAACCTAGTAAAAAGGAAGAACATGACCAAATTACAAGTAAATTTTCTTTAGCTACAAAGAATAATAATAGACAACAGATTGATAAAACGGTAAGTAGTCATACAGTACCTACACAACAGACACATACGAACAGGGGCAGTGGAACGACAAAAGTTCATAAAGGTTGGGTCAACGGCATACCCACCACATGCATAAGGGACACGGGAACGGCAATAGTGGGAGTAAACCAACGGTTTGTTAGAAAGGAAAACTACACAGGGAATACAGCAAATTGTCGAACATTTGGTGGAACACTCCAAAGGTATGACACAGCATGGATTGAAATCGACAGCCCCTACTATACTGGCAGAATACAAGCAGCAATGCTACCAAACCCGTACGCTGGACTAATGCTAGGTAACATACCTGGAATAAAAGAGTGTACACAGGAAGACATTTACACATGGGTTAATAGTAGGACACAAAATAGTACGAACGACAAACAACATAGTAAGCAACATAATGAAGAAGGTAAAGTAGTCATAGTGCAGAATAACCAGATAGACAATGATAATTCAGACATACTACCAGACAAAGAGCAAACAGACGAAGGAAGCACAAATAACGTTGTTTATATAAAACCAACCTGGGAAAACAGAAATCCACCAAATATACCAAACGTAAGATATACTGAAACAGACTCACTAATAAAACAATGGCACCATCAAAAAGTTCCTCAAGATCAAATTGATAAACGGGTAAGAGATATTAAAATAAGAAATTGGAATAGATATTGGAAATGTATAGGATTGACAGAAGAAAAAAAGGAAAGAAAAGACACAAAAGATTATTAAACTTACAGACGATAGTCTCAGTCAACCCACATGTGATGCTAGAAATCAACCTGGAAAATCTGCTGATACATCTTCTGACGAAGATTTCGATCACAATAAGTATAGATAACATCTCATATAGTTCACAATGAAACTGTTGCCTTGTGATATGTAGATAGAAGATATATATATATTTTTTAGTATAGATAGTTTAGTGTAGATATAATTTTTTTAAACAGAATGAATGCTTGGTTATAATAGTATTTGTTAAAAAAACAGACTGTGATAAAACCACCAAATGTCAGAATAGTAACATTAACCACAGATCTCATATAGACGAGCTAAAGTGAGATGACATGCTGTCCAAATGAGGCCATCATGATATTATATTATAATCAGATGTCAAATGGAGTTAAAGTGATACTTCTACTTCATTCTTATGTTGATATCTATGAAATGTCATGCAAATATGTAAACCATTGATATAAATAGCAAAGGAAAAGCAGCTGCCAATGTACATCACATCACCTGTAAATCACCTCATAGCCAGGGTGCTTGCTGAATCAACTGAATTGCACTCTGAATTGCTAATCGGGACACTGGCATGTCAATGGAAACAGCTTAAAATTAATTACTACTATCACTTGTATTAATACTTGTGGTATATACATATGTACATGGATACGTACATCCCATTATGTTATTATTCTCAGACACTATTAGGGTATCTGAAGCTGAATGGAGAGGAAGAATGCAGCTGCAGATAGAAGTCCTACATCACTTCAACATAAGAGGAGCACCATGCAAGTCCATGCACCACCAGACTAGTTACAAGCCGCTGGTGAATGAATACAAGGTTGATCTACATCTCACGAGGAGTCATCGGAGAGTCTACGTTTAACACAGGAATATAGAACTATAATTTGTATTATTTCATCATCATCAACATTTTAGGAGACTATTATTTCCTTTGATGGTGTTTGGCATTTTATCATTTCATCCGTCATCATTATGAATTGATGAATAGGTTACATACACGGTACAGATGTCCACAGATTTGAAGTTGTGTAGTTCTACTTGAAGTTATGATCTTATGAGAAGATCCACTACATATGGTACGAGAGACATGAATGAAGTCTACTACTTGGTCTCTACAGCACAATAACTATATGTTGCAAACAGAGTGACTCCAAGTCCAATGGTATGACACATGTGGTTACATTCGAAACATAATGTGCAAACCGAGGCAAATAGTGAAGCAGAGAATGGTCATAAGTCCACAGAACTTATGAAACAACAAGTGGAAATGTAAATTTGAGAGAAACCAAATAAGGCCAATGTAAAGTTGAGAGAAACCAAACAGGTACAAATTTGCATAAATGTTCTAAACCAGAATATTGCAAATGAAAACAAACACGTTGTATATAGATGTTGTATTACTTTATTACTTCAATGTACAGGGATGATGAATTGTAGAACATGTATATAGGATGGATTTACTATGAGACAATGTGTATACATGACATGGATATAGTATTAGTATGTATGGGTTTTACAGAACACGTATGCATTGTAGGGATATGATGATTCAGTGAGGTAAATAGGTCTCATTGGCAAAGGCATAGTTGAAAATGGCAAAGGTATAAGTTGCATAGAGAAGTGGTATAGAACAAACAGAAAACCAGCATCGCCATAACATCCATGGGCAATGATAGCTACCAGACAAAGAGAGAGCAGGTAAACATACCCCACAATAGAAATACCTATTAAGAGGACTGAAGAGAGACACTACAAGCATCAACGCAGCACAAAGGTCAAACATAACTCAGTAACGTCAAAGTCAAAGCAAGAACAATCCATTGATACAAGAAGGGACAGTGAAAGCCATAGTCCATAATCACACACATATACCTTACTCAGAGCCTGGGGCTTGGATTGAGTAGGATGATTGAGGAGCTGCTAGGGATGTTTGATGAAACATTGGATCCTACGTCAGACTAGATCACATAACCTCTGAACTTAAAAAGGAGGCTGTGACTACACGGAAGTCTAGGTGTAGACGGGTTGCCGTGTCCGCATAATATATATATTTTTTTGTTTCTGTGATGTTGGTTATTGATGAAAACTTGTCACGAGTCTAAAGGTATCATGGGAAAGATAGGCTCATATGTATTGACAACAGACGTACAAATATGTGCGAATATTGAGAGAGACCAAAGCGTGCGACCATGAGTCCACTAAAACAAATAATAGCGTGTACTTATCCATCTCATGTCAAGAAGTATAAGACTCAGTAAAGGTAGTAAAAATGTTTACAACATTTAAAAAAAAGGGGGGGGGCATATTGCCATGAGATGAATTACGCGAAACACAGCAGGTGTGTCGAGTCGTGGAAACTAGAGAGATATTGGTGACACACAGTTGGAAAAACACAAGCTAGCGCCGCTAGCATTGGTGGGCGGAGCTAATGCGTCACGTGACGGCGCCCAGGCGAAAGCCGAAAAGCAGTGTGCTTGATTTTCAGTAGGCGCTGGGACGTGACAAGGAGAAGATCGATTTGCAGAATTGTGAAAGTGTTTCAGTGTTCGAAAGTATTCAAGGAATGGGAAACATCTGAGATGCAGTTGTGTGAAGATTGTGTTCGATTGTGAACGACGGCAATGATGGAGCAACGCACAGAAGCTGTCGCTTGATGTACACAAACGTGATGGCTAGACAGCTGGCCCTGGTGTGACAACATGTCAACAAGAATGGCCGGCAGATGCACGCCGTGACTAGAGCTGGTGGTTATGACATGTCTTGTGAGTAGTACTGAGTAATAATGTGTTAACTGGTAACTGAGTGAATAGATAAGATGTATTCTGTCAGACAGATCTGATGTAGCCATGAGATTAGTCATCAGACGATTAAATGAGCAAGACATTAGATATTGATGGTAGACTGTGTGCTGTGCATAGGCAGAACGTGTAACGGTAGGATCCGGCGGTCTGTGCCAGACCCGTGTAGTACTGCGGCGCAATAAATATGCTTGTATTGTTTAAGGACGCGACTGACTTGTCTATTGTGTGCATCTGAGATCTGAGAGTGATACAGGTTTGTACGAGCCCAAGATAACCATTAAACCTAGACAACCCAAGATGGCGGACATTGGGCATTGACGTAGGCACGTGGCCCAAGTGTGTCTGGAGTAGTCACTCATCACGCAGACACGAGTTCGACTCTTGGCAGGTGTCAACAACCGGAATTCACACAAGCACGCTGGTTCCTTTATTCACACCTCATAATTACAAACACGTCTTTGTGTGAATGGTCGAAGAAGAATCACGCTTTATTCTATATATATATTACAGAGCTCGTCTTACGAGCATACACAACTGGCATTCAACACTCAAATACATTCTCTATGTTAGCTACGTATAACTATGCCCTCTCTAAACTACACAACTGGCGAGGGTAAACACAGAGGTCTTGTCGCTCTAACTGTCGGTCCCGGTCTGCCTGAATTCACAGGTCTAGTCCAGCTACTCGTCCCCCGTTCTCGTGCGGTCAGCCGCACGGCGTGCTGGGTCACTTGCCACGTAGTTTAGTGGTCCAGTCCTCGTAGCCTACAGCTGTACTAGAGTTCAGTCTGTTTACGGGTAGTCCCCGTGATTACTATACTCTGTCCTATGTCGGGAGTTAATCCCGGTATGTCCTAGTCATGTCCTAGCTATGACACGTGCGTGTCCTGTCTAGGTCTGGTCCTAACACTGGTTTGGAGTTCTATCTCCTTATACTGTCTCTCTCTCTATCTATTCTCTTGTAAAGGTCCTTATTATGTCCTGTCTTTGTCCTTTACTTTCCTCCGTCCTGGTCCTACTTCTATCTATGCCTATCCAGCATCTTGACATGGGGAAACGCCATAATTATCCCAATTTGTAAAAACAAGTGCAGCAAAAGAGACTGCACACAAAAAAGAGGCATTTCACTGTTGAGTCATACTGGGAAAATATTTTTCTAAATTCTTGAGAAAAGATTACGAACTACTATAGAACCCCAGCTAAACGAAACGCAACTTGGATTTAGGAAAAACAAAGTGATGCAAGATGCCATTTTCGCTCTTACACAACTTATAGAAAAATCAATCGAAGTCAATGAAACACTCTACTTAGCCTTTGTCGACCAAGAAAAAGCATTTGATAGAGTAGATAGAAACAAGCTGTGGGAAATCCTTAAACAATATGGTGTGAGTACACATCTAACAAACCCATGTAGAAGCTTATATAACAACAGTGAATGCATAGTGAGAGCAACTGGAGGACACTCAGAACCCTTCACCATAAGATCTGGAGTACGACAAGGTTGTGTCCTGTCCCCTCTCTTGTTCATAACATATATAGACAACACATGTAAATAAACCAGCCAACAGAAACCGCAAGAATACCTGCATGACGAGAACATGAAGAAGAACCATCTGCATATCTAACCTTAGAGAACTCCTGTTTGCGGATGACCAAGCACTAATAGCAAAATCAGAAGCTGAATTACAAGACCACATGATTAGTCTAAACCAGTGGTTCCCAAGCTTTCCAAGCAGAGGGCCATATCTACTATTTTCGGTAGTTAAGCGGGCCACAAAGAATTATAAAATTATAAAAGTCGTGCAATATCATTCTTACCTATCTTAACTTTCGTCAACAAAATTCTAAAACTTTAAAGGCAGTCAGTGTCAGTACTACACTGCGGTCATTTTTTGGTTTAAAATCATAAGTTCATTTAACAATAAATTTATAATCAGTTTCGAAAATCGCTATTAATGTAATTAATTTACAATTGTAACTGTTCTTCATAACCAGTTACTTAAGTTCAGATGTCAGTTTATCAATGTCTGGGCACAAATCTGTCGTGCCCAAAGTCATAAGCGCAGCTAGGTTACTGTAGGTGAGTCTGGAACGTTGCTTGTTTTTTTTTTTTTTTTTACTGTCATTGCGGAAAATGACTGCTCGCATCTGTAAGTCGAACCAAAACGCCAAATGTACATCTGGGCGAATGAACGCAAGTGTTCAAATTGTTCGACAGGCAATAGTCGCCAGAATGAAATCATATGATTAGCTGAAGGTGAAGCAGGCAGCTCCAGAAATTTACATCTCAGTGCAGCATTGCATTTCAAATCGATTACTTCGTGCTGAAGGTTTTTCTGTAATTGACAGAGCTTGGCATCAGGAAATACGAACTGATTTATGAAGAGAATATATTATATTAAATAACGAGACCTCGTATGCCACTTTCTGACAGCTGGCGGGCCACAAGTGGCCCGCGGGCCGTGGTTTGGGAACTTCTGGTCTAAACTAAATGTGTAGGGAACATAACATGAAAATTAGCACAAGCAAAACAGGTAATGACGATAACTAAAGAAGAAAAACAAAAACAACAATTCACCTAAACGAACATCCCTTGAAACAAGAAAAGAGTTTCAAGTACCTAGGAAGTATACTATCATCAAATGGCAGATCAGAAGATGAGATCGAAAATAGATGCAATAAGGCAAACCAACTCATTGGACAAATGGCACCAATACTAAAGAACAAACATGTATTAATAACTACCAAGAAAGTACTTTATAATACAATCTTCCTACTAACTCTATGCTACCAATTCCAAACCTGAACAATGACAGAAAAAGAGAAAAGAAAAATCACAACAGAAATAAGATTCCATGTGAAGAATACTCAAAGTATCAAGAAGAGTAAGATCAGAAATGAAGAAATCAGGACTAAAGTTGGGGTTATAGCAGCACTGGATTTTATTAGAAAGCAGTAAGCCAAATGGTTTGGCCATGCAAGCTCTATGCTACCAATTCCAAACCTGAACAATGACAGAAAAAGAGAAAAGAAAAATCACAACAGAAATAAGATTCCATGTGAAGAATACTCAAAGTATCAAGAAGAGTAAGATCAGAAATGAAGAAATCAGGACTAAAGTTGGGGTTATAGCAGCACTGGATTTTATTAGAAAGCAGCAAGCCAAATGGTTTGGCCATGCAAGTGGGTTACCAGTCAACAGCATACCACAACAAGCAATGATGTACTGACCAAATGGAAATAGAGGAAGAGGCCGACCACGTAAACGTTGGACGGAGGGAATAGCAGAGTCCATGAGAATATCGATATATGAAGCCCATAATCTGGCACTCTCACGATGTTTATACTTCACATCGACACCGCAAGGTACAAGAGGAACATGATGAGATGAGATGATTTGCATGTATCAAATATACAGCGTGCGCACGATACGTGCAAGATATCCGCTATAAATAGAATACATATGAAATGCAATGTCGCTCAACAGGATGCACTTGTGAGTAACATTTTTGCGCTCTACAAGAATTGCCACAAGTTCATGAAGACTTTAAATAAACATATGCTTCACGATGCTACTTTGCCTTCGTGAAACGTATCTTCCATTGAAATAAACCAAACAGAAAAATGATTTGATCCAAATGAATGGGTGAGTATAATATCTATATCAAGCAATCAAGTATCGTCTCCACAATGAAGGTTATCTGCCTTGAATCTTCAAAGCTTTGGTCTTGTTACTGTGTTTGTACATGCGGGCGAACCACTGTGCTTTCATCTGTTACTGTGTTTGTACATGCTGGCGAACCACTGTGCTTTCATCTGTTACTGTGTTTGTACATGCTGGCGAACCACTGTGCTTTCATCTACTACTGTGTTTGTACATGCTGGCGAACCACTGTGCTTTCATCTGTTACTGTGTTTGTACATGCTGGCGAACCACTGTGCTTTCATCTGTTACTGTGTTTGTACATTCATGCGAACCACTGTGCTTTCATCTGTTACTGTGGTTGTACATGCTGGCAAAACACTGTGCTTTCATCTGTTACTGTGTTTGTACATGCTGGCGAACCACTGTGCTTTCATCTGTTACTGTGTTTGTACATGCTAGCGAACCACTGTGCTTTCATCTGGTACTGTGTTTGTACATGCATGCGAACCACTGTGCTTTCATCTGTTACTGTGTTTGTACATGCTGGCAAAACACTGTGCTTTCATCTGGTACTGTGTTTGTACATGCTGGCGAACCACTGTGCTTTCATCTGTTACTGTGTTTGTACATGCTGGCGAAACACTGTGCTTTCATCTGTTACTGTGTTTGTACATGCTGGCGAACCACTGTGCTTACATCTGTTACTGTGTTTGTACATGCTGGTGAACCACTGTGCTTACATCTGTTACTGTGTTTGTACATGCATGCGAACCACTGTGCTTTCATCTGTTACTGTGTTTGTACGTGCTGGCGAAACACTGTGCTTTCATCTGTTACTGTGTTTGTACATGCTGGCGAACCACTGTGCTTACATCTGTTACTGTGTTTGTACATGCTGGCGATCCACTGTGCTTTCATCTGGTACTGTGTTTGTACGTGCTGGCGAACCACTGTGCTTTCATCTGGTACTGTGTTTGTACGTGCTGGCGAACCACTGTGCTTTCATCTGGTACTGTGTTTGTACATGCTGGCGAACCACTGTGCTTTCACCTGGTACTGTGTTTGTACGTGCTGGCGAACCACTGTGCTTTCATCTGTTACTGTGTTTGTACATGCTGGCGAACCACTGTGCTTTCATCTGTTACTGTGTTTGTGCATGCTGGCGAACTACTGTGCTTTCATCTGTTACTGACAACTGTTACCTTCCAAGTTGTCTTTAACAAAAGTCTTACAAGTCGAGAGGATAGACTTCATTGCACCGGGGTTTATCCCATATGGTTTGGTCTCTTTCCACAGGGCGGCCTGTCGAAAGTGTCGCGCAAAGCACGAACTCCATAGCTCCAGCAACGACCCTCAGGAGTCTTAATTAAAAATGCATTCGCCAACCGAAAGAAGTAGCCCGGAATCGAACCCACGACCCTCATCGTGCGAGGCAAACGGCTTGACCACTTCGATGGTTGGTCACATCTGTCTGACCTGCCTTTGTCTTGTCTCAGAAAAATGGTTGTAATAGCAATTTCATGTCTTTGATGTTGTCCAGATCCATTATTTGTCTTACTTAGTGCTTTGAGCACATTACTATTTCAATTCACTTTGTCTTTAACTTAGATTCCTGTAATAAGAGGACGGTGGCGGTGGTGGTTGGGGTGATTTGCGCTCAGAGATGTAGAATTATAAAGCAGAGGTTAGATATTGGATCGATGCATTAATGATACATCAAGTTTTCCCTCGTGTCTTACGGGGCTATACGGGTTTTTGTTTCATTGCGGACGTTTCATTGTGTGATAATAATCAGAAGAAGAAAAGGGGCATTGGGTATATGAATCAAGCCCCATATTTTCATAGACCACCCCTCACTTGGTGGGTGGTGTAGTCAATATCCCTCCGACCGATATTACTTCTTAGAACATTTCACGTACCCATTTTGGGTTGGCTCGACCTGAGTTTCCCGATGAGCTAATAACAATAGTCCCCGACTAGAGTGGATTCGAAGACACAACCAACGTGACAGGCTAATTTGCTAATTACGCGACTTGCAGAATCCAATGTACCTGGTAACAAGACGTCTGTTGTCTGAAGTGTGCTACCCATACAGGCTTAGGTCTTTTAGTAAAATATCATTGCCAGGGCATGCGGGTATACACGGAAATTAGCAGGCTGACAGGCCTGCGGGTGAGGCTACTAGGGAGGGCGGTCGAGCCATGAACCAGGCTTATATACTAAATGCTCTATGAGAAGTATGACTTTTGCGAAAACCAAGCGATGACTAAGAATCTACAATCATGATCAGACTCCGAGATGGCCAGACAAGAACACTATGCCTGGTGCCAAAGATTAACGAACCAACACAAAACTGGTGTCATGAGCCGCTATACGCTGCGGGATGCAGTGAGAAGGGGATCCGAGCACTAATTGGCTGAATGGTTCCTTGTGCAATAAGGATGATCTGTTGACTAACTAACTAACTAACTAACTAACTAACTAACTAACTAACTGACTAACTGACTAACTGACTAACTGACTGACTGACTGACTGACTGACGGACGGACGGACTGACTGACTGATTGACAGACAGTCTGACGGACTGATTGACTGACCGACTAACTGACTGACTGACTGACTGACTGACTGACTGACTGACTGACTGACTGACTGACTAACTAGTAAAATATCACAAGCTTGTCTCTACAAATAATGGATGAACCCGCGGGAAATCCACGAGGTCTACCAAGTATTGTTGGTACAATTGTCTCCAATGTTAGATTAAAATGAAAGAAATAGTTTTTGACAACAACCAAACACCTACAGCGAACACTGCTCTCCTGCAGGTGTAATTTTATACCGTGTAATATTTGTTGTTGTGGAGTGTTTGTTTGTTTATGCGTTTAATTTCGAACAGTTACCTTGTTCATCAATCACAACATTTAGCACTTCCGCAGAACGTTGCTCTCATCACGGCCACTCGAAAAGATTATCGATCTTTTTCCAGCTTCTCTGCCACGTGAATTGTTTTGCCCAATGTGTCTTCAGTGATGCAGAGTCCATCTTCCTACCACATCACCTCTTATAGGAAACCAAATATCCATCATTGCTTTTTCCCAACCAATGTGACTTTTTATAATGGCATAATTATTTTAGTTTCCGAGACATAGTGCTCTTTATGAGTAAGTAGTCTTCGATATCCAGATGCTGTAGGGTGTCAGTATTTTATTTATTCGTATTGCACAGTATTCTAAGAATTAAGAAATAACTTTTCTGTGATATTCAAGCTCAAAAGTCTCGATGTTCGTGTTTGGTGATTGCAAAGTATTCTACCACTCACATCTGTATGTCACCACATGACAAACGCAACCTTTCAAACATGGACGTTAATCTGTTTCATTTGTGCCGTAGAGTCCTAATACTGTTTGAACTCTACATTGCTCTAGAGTCTGACTTCTTGTGCACAGTTCCGATTAGTGTTAAAAGTTTGTAACATATACAATGTATGCATTGTTGATTTTTAATTATGATATATATAAGGAGCGTTTATTTGAAATCCGTTCGTGCCGCACCGCGCGTAATTGCGTACATTGAGCATGATCATGTCATAGTCATGTGATAAGTACTGATCAATAAATATAAGAGCACGTGCTTATCGTCCCATGATGCATAGGTTCTGTTTCTGACCGTTGAGAAAATGGCCGGGTTGATCCAAAATTCCGTCCAAAGAATCTCAAAGAGCGGTGATCAATTTCTTTAATTTGAAGGATGTCGACCAGTGGACATTCATCGAAGAATGCAGGCAGCGTACGGTAACAAATGTGTATCGAAGACAACAGTGACATACTGGGCACTAATGTTTCGGAAAGGATGTCAGTTTACGACAAATCTTCGATGGCCGGGTCAAGCGCATATTGTTGCAACAGAAACAAACCATCGCCAAAATTGATGCAGCCGTACAGATGAACCGTTGTCGAAGCATACGTTCGCTAGCGAAAGAATTTGATGTTAAAAACAGTGTTTTCTCGTAGTGAATTCGAATAACGAAGACACAAACAATAGATTGCACAATTTATTGCCTGGCATATTTCGCTGCAGCTTTCACACAACATAAAGTATACTAACTAGATAAATCCTTCAAGCTGAAATATACAAATATTCGCACAGTAATGTCAATTGTCTAACACGGTAATTTTAAGCTGACTAACATGTCTTTCTGTTTGCACACATCTGACTTACGTAGATTAATCATTATTGCTTCTGCAAACTTTAATAAGCGAGTATTTTGTGAATTAAACAACACGCGAAAGGCAATGTCTCTATTAATCACATAGCCGCTTTCGAGCATGTGCCTAGCAATTGATGACGCAGGAAGCTTCCGGTATATTGGACCCACTAGGCTCCCATCGCCTGTGTGTAGTATCTTGTCGACCAATTGACGTATGTGTTCTGACACTCTTTTGTTCAGCTGCCGCTCGGTTCTGCCGATGTAGGTAGACTGGCACCTACATGTGAATTGGTAAATACAATTGTTTTTGGCGTACAGAGGACAGGCTCTTTTACTGTAGGTGTGGGAATCGGTGTGGTTCTATACCTAATGGACTGGAGTTGCAGTACAGAATGTTCGGCCTACTGCAGTAGTGAGCCGGTCTGTAGAAGTTGCATTACGCCATCCCCTCGAAAGGCTAGCTGGATGAATACCTTGAGTTTAGGGACTGTCGTTTCGTCTGGTTTAGGTTTGGTCTGTTGGCAGTGGCGCTTTATAAATCCCGTTTAGTACCCATTCAGATTTAAGACATTCTTCAGAGTTTCAAATTCCTCTGTCAGTGTGTCCTGGGTGCATATCTTTCTAGCACGGTCAAACAAGGTCCGTACTAAGCCCTGTTTGTACTGGACAGGTGTGAAGCTATGAAAATTTAAGTATTGGCCAGTCCATGTTTCTTTGTGGTACACCGATCTTTGAAGTGTACCGTCTATTCTACGTCCCATTAGAATATCTAGGAACGGCAACGCTTCGTTCTGTTCGTGTTCCATAGACAGAGAGATATTTGTATGCGTCATGTTCTTTATGGCCTGGAACGATGTTGCTTGTAGCTCGTCTGTGGTGATAATTAGTATATCGTCCAAATAACGACGGTAGAAGACCAAGTTGTTAATGCCTGAGGATCTCTTTTCTTCTAAATGTGCCATGACGATGTCCGCTAGAATAGGACCAAGAGGACTCCCCATGGCTACACCGTCAATTTGGCGGTATGACTTTGTTAGAAAATTTAATTGTATGTCGGCGGTACATAGTAGTAGTAGCCTCTCCAGAATAGATGTTGGTATGCCTAGTTTTAGTTGTTTGTCTTTAATGCGTTCCCTTATTATTTTCACTGTCTCATCTAATGGAACGTTGGTTAATAGAGAGGCTACTAGGATGCCATGTGTTTATTATGTATGTCCATAGTATCCAATAATTCCACCAGTTCGAATGTATCTTTGAGTATTTTTGGATCGAAGGACTGTCGTTCTGACTTTAAAATTTCAGCTAGCCATCTCGCCATTCGGTGTTGTGCAGAGTTAACCATGGACAGGATCGGTCTTAGCGGGATGCCGGGCTTGTGAAGTTTGGGTAGACGGTACAACTGAGGAGTTTGGGAGCCACGCGGTGTGAGCGTTTTTTTGCAGTAGGCCTCACTGATGAGTCCCGCATTCACAAGTGACTGGATCTCTGTGCTCATTTTTGCATCCAAGTCCTCCGACTTTGATGTGTCAGGTGGGACAATTCAAAAGGTCGTTCGTAAGAAACTGCAATATCGGAAGGTGTGTTCACAGTGGGTACCACGGATGTTGACCGAGCACCAAAAAGAGTAAAGCATGGGATGGTGTTTGAACCACTTTCTGCGTTACAGAGTGGAGGGTGATGCATTTCTCTTCCGCATAGTGGCAGGCGATGAATCATGGTGTCACCACTCTGAGCCGAGCAGCAAAAGAGAGAGCATGCAATGGAAGCATGCTGGATTATTGCCAAAAAATTCAAATTACGGGTTTCCAATGGTACGATTATGCTGAGCGCATTTTTTGACCATAAAGGGCTATTGTTGGCCGACTTTAAAGAACCTGGTGTCAACATCAACTCTACGCACTACTTGAAACACTAGACAAGCTGCAAAAAACCATCAAGGATAAACGACTCGGCATGCTTTCTCGCGGTGTGATTTTATTGCACGATAATGCACGAGCGCATGTTGCAAAAATTGTGCAGGAAGCATTAACTTGGAAGAAGTGGAAAATTCTGCAACATCCAGCCTATAGTCATGATTTGTCACCATGTGATTTTCATGTGGTATGACCTCTTCAAAAGCTCTCAAGAGGCAACGCTTTCACACAAATGCAGACGTAATAAACGCGGTAAACAGTTCAGTGGTTCAGTGGTTGGTTCAGTGAGCGACCACAATCATTTTTTGCGGACGGCATTTGTCGCCTACCTAAGAAATGGGATGCTTGCTAGAATACCTACGGCGACTTCTTCTGACCAACCCATGGTGCATAATTCATTAAAAATGAATGCTTTGTTTAATCCAACACACCTGTTAATGTTTCTTTCATGCTTTTGTAATAAAGCCATCGGAACGGGTTTCAAATGAACGACCCTAATATAATGTGTGTTCTTTATCGTATCTTCGTGCATTTCTCCACAGTACTCCTTTCATCATTCTAGTGTATTCTTGCTCCAGAGACACCCCAGTAGTGTGTATGCGTTACATCCTTGGTTTGTCGACTGTTGCTGGTAGGGTCAAGGTGATACAGGCGAAGAATACCTCAGAGTAGCTGCTGACACAGATCACCCGTTGCATGAGGCGCTGGACGTAGTTAAGGGTCAGCGACTGATAAGAGGGAAATCATCGATGGCTCAGGTGGAGGATACGATCAGACAGGTGTGCATCTTGGAGAACATTAGACGAGGAGAGGAGTGGGTCAGAGTGCCAGCGGAACAGTCAGACTTGTGCAGAGTTATAATCACATTGAACCCTTAGTGCAGGGAGTGGCCAGCAGGGGCCTCCAAAGTGGAAATCCAGCAGCTAATATTCAGAATAATGCTCGCCCGGGTGATGTGATTATATACAAAGATGTTGAGAGGCAGGAGAAGTGCCTGGGGGTTCTTAGCAAAAGGTAATGGTCGACGTTTGGTGCAGGAGAGCCTGGCATATGATACCACAACATCTAGTTTAAGAATGGAGGTGGAGGCGGTCAGGTCAGCTTTCCGCTGGATGGAGAATACGATACACACACATAGATAGTGATTGTAACTGACTCAGAAAGCATGTTCACCCTATGGTGAGGACAGACAAGCTTCGTGCAGAGTGGCTTGCTTCGCTTCGGAAGTCACGGATGACAAGCATCGTCTGGATCTTTTCTCCGGGGCATGCCGGTATGCTGGGGAATGAACAGGCGGACAGATTGGCTGGCTCTGCAAAACTTGGTGGAGTATTGATGCATGATAAGGCAGACGTGGTTGCGGCCTTGTGGGAGCACGCGTACACCTCGGAGAAGCAAATGGATCACTATGGTCTGGCAAGAATGCGACAGCGAGGGATGATGAGAGGATCTGGCAAAATATCGACGCTCAGAGGAAAGGCGACAAGGACATATAATCAGATTGCTGCTGGTAATATTAGTGTTGGAACTCTTCGCTGGCTGCTGAGGATGGGGACGGAGCGCTTATGAGAATGCCCCGAATGCTGTGATGTCGGTTCCTAAATCAGTCAATCAATCAATCAATCAGTGTATTCTTGCTTTCTTCTAACATGCTACCATTCTTAGAATGATTACATGTAATGGCGGTCTGAAATTGCCTATTAATATTTTGATTTTCTTTATCAAGTCTCCATCGTTGTCTTTCAATTAGTGATATTCTTTTCCAATATAAGTTACGATAACATGTTTTTGTTCTTCTCTGATCGCAGTTATAATTTTTCGCTTATAGTTTTTGTATGTGGAACTATTTCTATTCTTATTTGCTCTAATGTACTTCTTTCTTCTGTTAGTTAGTTAGTTAGTTAGTTAGTTAGTCGACAGATCATCCTCGTTGCACATCGAACCATTCAGTCCATAAGTGCTCGGATCCCCTCCTCAGCAAATCCCGCAGCGTGTAGCGGCTAACGACGCCAGTTCTGTGTTGGTTTATCAATCTTCTTTGGCTTCCTGCGTAGTGTTCTTGTTTGGCCACCCCTCTTTTAATTTGCTGCTCCCGCAGTCTGGCCATTGTTGTAGATTCACAGTCATCACTTGGTTCTCGCAAAAGTCTCACTTCTCGTAGAGCATTCAGAATGTCAGCCTGGTCCATGGCGCGTCCGCCCTCCACAGTAGCCTCACCTGCGAGCTTGTCAGCCCGCTCATTTCCTTGTACTCCCGCATGACCTGGCACGAAGATGAAACTAATCTTTGCCAGCCGAGACCGCTTCAGAGGCAGCAACCATTCTCTTCGGATCGACCCCTCCTCTATCCTCTTGATCTTCTTCTGTTAGTCTGAATGTATTGAATGTGATATCTCTTTATGTTGTAATATATTTTAAAATCATGTGTTGTGCCGATGACAGTGTTGTTTGTCCATCAAGAATGATGATGCCCATTCATTTAATCCAGTGGGGTTAAAAGTATGGAGCCGTGAGTTCTAAGATGGCTGATTAGGATTGTTTTGGCTCAAAATGTTCTTTAACAATGTGCGCAAAGAATGTTTGCCGTTCCAGGAGGATGATCTCCTGCAGTGGTTTTTCTGTTCAGCCTTTTCTTCACAAGTGACTGCCCCCTTGTGTAATGATCTACGCCACGAATTTCGGTCTTTGGCAGCTGTCTTCCAGGTGTCACGATGAATTCCAATAGCTTTCAGTGAGATTTTCAGTGTCTTTAAAGCGTTTCCTCTTGCCGCTTTGGGAGCGTTTACCACAACGCAGCTCGCCGTACAAAAATTGTTGATGACAAAAGAATATCTCTCTCGCTTGTGTGGATAGCTCATCACCTGTCGTATCTTCTTGTGCTCCCGTAAATTGTGTGTTTTATGTATTTATTTTTGTTAAATTTTAAATGTTGTCTTCTTGTGGCATCAACATTCTGCACAAGGCGGTGACTTTGTGGATGTTAAACATGTTCTCCATCTTTGTTATCTTAAGGAGGTGTAATAAGGTTAGTTCCATGGGGTAAAACATAGAGCTTTTGGATGTTGCTTACATTTTGTGTTTGTATTAAAAGATGATTTTCTATGCAAAATTCAATTAATCGTTCTCCTCATCTTTCCATGTTTTGTACCGAATGGGGACCATTTCTTCTCCTTTCATTCTTGTAATTCAGTAGTGATGATAATGTTCCGCCCATCTATGTTCTGAATATTCCAGAATATCAATATTATATCAGACTAATTCATATCTAACCATAATACATTTTCATGATAATGGCCTCTAACATACCATGTTCTTATCCGTATTTTTAATTAATTTTGTTTGTTTGTTAACCAGTGCCAAAGCTTTCCATAGTCGCACTGTCGGGCTTAGAGTGGCTGTATCGCAGTGGATAGGAAGCTTGCCCTGTTGTCCTGCGTTCTGTTTCCCCATTAAGCCAGAGATGCTTTGAAAATATTCACCTGGGCTCCCTTGTTGCCCCAGCCCAGAAAATAGGTGCCAGGAAATGGTTGGGGGGGGGGGGGGGAGTAAAGGCGGCAATCGTAATATTACCCATATCACTCGTCGCGTGCCTATTGTTGAAGACGTCCAGCTATTAGCGTACAAGTTGTAATCAATATAATGTACTTTACACCTAGAAGCTGCGAAAGATTGCATAGTGGCTAATATACTTGGTGGTTCCTTCGCCCTGTTGCTGAGTTGAGTGCATGGAGCGACACTTTGAGCTGTGGATTCAATGTGGAGTGCCTTTACATCTGTCCTCGGTTGTTTTTAACGTGAACTGCATGTTCAGAAAAAGGGCGGCCGCCGGTTGCTGAACTTACTGGGTTTGCCTTAATCAGAAATGTGTGCCTGCTGGTTTTCAAGTGTCTGCAGCTTCCATCGAAGTTGAACTGTATTTGTCGTGGCAGACTTTTGTGTTGGCATTATGACAGCGGCATTATGCATAGTATACCTGTGGGGACTGTTGGTTTGTCGAGACTCCTGTTTGTTCCACTTTTCACGTGGGGCAGTGAGGAGCATTTTATGTGATATTCACTTGCACAGTAATGGAACATCTTGGTGGAAACCATTTGCCGTGAAGTTGGAACCGCGACTGGCTGACTAACACTTGCCTGCCGACCCAGTGGGCCAAGATTCGAATTGCCTAAATAAATTACTGGTGATACAATATTTTAACAGTAATGAATAAAACGATATTGTAATTTAGTAATTCAGCAACATATACGAAATCCTAGGCGTTCTGAAGTTCGCAGACAAAATTTAATTCTCTGATATTGTCATGGAAAAAAAGTAGGCATGGAGGAGAGGTTTAATCTTGTCTGGCGGCGGTGTAAGGGTTTCGTTCCACACTCCGGTCATTTAGACTTAAATGTTGTGTTCTCGTTCCGAAAGCAATGGCAAACTACTGAATGTAAAATTACCTAGTAAATCACAAATATCCATGTCGTATAAGACTGGAGAAATAGAATGACCGGGTTCGAACAATCACAACAACAACAAGCGCCTAGTGAATGTTGTTTGTTCAAGAAAATAAGGTCGTAACACACTTTCCTCAATGTATCAGGATGCAAGTGGTTGTCGTAACCATTCTACAAGTTGCCTTTAATATCATACACTAACTTGCTGATAATGTTGTTGGTTTATCTTACAGAGGAGTATATGCTTTTGTCAAATGCACTTTCACACAGTCATTTCCAGAAAGATCCGTGACATTACGGACAGGATAAGCCAAAGCCAAACAGGTCTTTGTCTTAACCATGGGCGGTATTTGCACGAAGAAGAACGACGCAATGGATGATGAGCCAATCGTTGACGACTTTACAGGTTTGACGCAGACGGACAAAGACCACATCCTCAAGACCTGGCACAAGATTACCGAGAAGGAATCCCTCGTTAAAGTGGGGATGACATTTTTCTTAAAGTAAGCATGGCAGTTGTCGGAAATACAGTGGCAGTCTTAGCAGCTCTATTATATTTTGCAAACTGTAATTTTGTCCTGATGATCGCTTGCATTTTGGATTTAGCCAGGTCCCAGTAGTAATTTTGTATGTGTTCAATATTTTGGTTTGTATTATGGTATGTTCTTCTTTACTTTACCATATCCGTTTCTTATATTCACCATGCGAAGAATTTGAACAGGCATATATACATATATATATATATATATATATATATATATAATATATATATATATATATATATATATATATATATATTAATATATATATATATATATATATATATATATATATATATGTATATATATATATATGTATAATCTATATATATATTATATTATATTATATAATATATAATATATATATATATATAATATAATATATATATATATATATATATTTGAATTTCCTTGGCACATTGCCGTCTTGACAGACGATAGTTTGTGCTTTAAAAAGGCGTAATAACTTTATTTATGGCGGTAGCGAATGTGACTGATAAGGCCAAGTTGCGATGTAAATGTCCGTTCACAGTGGGTGCATGTGAACACGTGGTCATTTCCACCATCATGCACCATCTTACATCTCAAACGCTCGATGTGTGACTTATCTACAATAATTTTCTCCTTTGTCTTTATTCCATTTCTGATGTTTGCCCTCCATGCAACACGTTCAGCGGCGACTTGCTCCCAATGTGCATTATCAATGCCTGTATCAATCATGTCCCGCTTACACACATTTTTGTATCGTAGTAGAGGCCGACCCTGAGATCTCTTACCCATCTGTAATTCACCAAAAAAGATGTCCTTTGGTATTCTACCATCATCCATCCTCCTAAGATGTCCTATCCATCTAAGTCTACGAAGACTGAGCATGGAATAAACTGTCACACAACCTGATCTTTCCAATACTTCAGTATTTGTGATTTTGTCTTGCCACTTAATACTAAGAATTCTTCGCAGACACCGCATATGAAAGCTGTTTAAATATTTCTCTTAGGTGTGAGTAAGTTGTCCAGGTTTCACTGCCATAAAGAAGAGTACTAAGGACACAGGCTTGATAGACAAGGACTTTTGTTTTGGCAGTAAGCTTCCTGTTCTCCCAGACTCTTTTTCTTAACCTGTTCATTGTTGTTGCTGCCTTACCAATCCGGATGTTGATTTCCTGATCTAGGGATAATTTGCTATTTACCACTGATCCTAGATATGTAAAATGGTCTACCATCTCTAGTTCGGCGTCAGTCAATAAGATGATGGTACCCATGGTTGTACTATCTGTTTTTTGCTAATTGTTAAACCAAATTCAGAACAAGCATTGGAGAATGCAGATAGTAGACATTGCAATTCTTCCTCAGAGTGGGTCTTAACTGCAGCATCATCTGCAAAAAGCAACTCTCTGATCTGTACCCTCCTAATTTTGGTCTTGGCCTTCAATCTCTGAGCATTGTAAGAGGCCGCCATCTGAGCGTGAGTGAAAGTATATACCACCATCCTGATCACGAAAGGCATATTTCAGTAGAAGTGAAAAGTATATTCCAAAGAGGGTGGGAGCTAGTACACAACCTTGCTTAACTCCACTCTTGATTTCAAACTCTTCAGAAGTTGCACCATCAAACTTGATTATACCCTTCATGCCTGTGTGGAACTGATTCCACAATGGACAGAAGAGTTGGTGGGCAGCCAATCTTCTTTAGTGCCTTGAACAGACCCTCACGACTGACCAAATCAAATGCCTTTGTGAGGTCGATGAAGGCAATAAACAGTGGTTGATTCTGTTCACGGCATTTTTCTTGCATTTGTCGCAATGAGAATATCATATCAATGGTAGACCGGTTCTGTCGAAAGCCACACTGTGATTCGGGGTAGACTTGATCTCCTGGGACTTGAAGTCTGCGCAGAACAATTCTGGCATTTACTTTTCCAACAATACACAGAAGTGAGATACCCCTATAGTTGTTGACAGTCGCTCCGATCGCCCTTGTTCTTGTACAGTGTTATGATGCTTGAATCTTTGAAATCCTGTGGGACTTGTCCTTCTCGCCAGCATAGCTCTATTAGCTGGTGGATCTGTAGAGTGAGTGTGTCTTGCCACTCCTGATAACCTCTATTGGAATCCCATCCTTACCTGGAGCCTTGCCAGATGCAAGTTCATGTATAGCACACTTAACTTCTGTTATGGTGGGAAGTGTGTCCAGGTGGTCAAGAATTGGTAGAGCCTCTATGGCGTTGAGGGCATCATCTGCTAGTTTGGTCTCACTTGAGTAAAGCTCCAAATAGTGCTCTACCCATCTGTCCATCTGCTGTTTCTTATCAGTGATGATTTCTCCAGTCAAGGTTTTCAATGGTGCACTTCTTTTGATCACTGGACCACAGGCTTTCTTTATTCCTTCATACATGCTTCTTATGTTTCCCTTATCACTTGCGATTTGAATGGACTCACATAACTTGATCCAATAATCATTTGCACACAGCCTAGCAGCCTTTTACACATCTTCTTAGCTTGCCTTAGCTCACGCAGAGTGTTACGCGTTGGTCTTTCCGTGTTTTTTAAGAGAGCTTACTTCTTCTTATCAATCAAGGGCTGCTGAGTCTCGCTGTTTGCAGCAAACCAGTCCTGCCTCTTATGATCCACAGTCCCGTAAACCCCTACGGCAGTTTTATAAAGAGTTTCCTTCATTTGACTCCACTTTTCATTTACTGTAAATTTTCTGGTGTATCAGTGAAAGCGTCTTCAAGTTGCTGTTGAAACTGAAAGCACTTTTCAGGATCGTGAGTGTTAATAATATTAATCCTGGGGCTAGATTTGTGTTTAGCTGAGTAGATTCTCTTTGGTTTCAATCTAACCCTTGCAACAACCAAAGAATGATCCGTATCACAGTCAGCACTGTGGTAACTTCGAGTCAATGATATATGGTTCAGATGTTGTCTCCGTGTGATGATGAAGTCCAGGTGGTGCCAATGGCCGGATCTTGGATGTTTCCATGTGACCTTATGCATCTCTTTTGTTTTAAAAAAGGAGTTTGTAATACATAGGTCATTACTGGTGTAATGCTCCAGCAGCCTTTGCCCATTTTCATTCATGCGACCGATGTTGTATTTTCCATGCACACTGTCCATGAACTCGAGTCCTTGCCCACACGAGCATTGAAACCAACGAGCATATAAATGTAGTCAGATTTTGGAACTGCCTTGATCACGGAGTCTAACTCCTCATAGAACGAATCCTTACATCATCAGAGGAATCGAGTGTCGGTGCATATGCAGTAATAATGGTGGCAAAACCCACAAGAGGTTGCCAAGCGCAGGGATAATAGTCTTCATTTCCTCCTGCTGGAATTTCAATCATTCCCAGTAGCGAATTCTTCACTGCAAAGCCCACACCGTGTTGCCTTTTTTCTGCCTGCCCTTTACCCTTTCAAAAAAAGGTGTAATTGTTTTCCCTGATTGAACTTTCCTCAGCGAGGCGAGTCTCCTGCAGGCCAGCAATATCAATGTTAAGACGATTGAGTTCGGCATCAATCACAGCCGTTTTTCTCACAGATCGTCAATATTGGTCAAGTCAAGTGGAGAAATCCTGGACACATGGTTCTCACGTTCAGGTTGCAAGCCGTAGCTTGGAGTTTTCTATTTGTTTTTTTAATTTTTTTTTTGGTACCTGAGTGCATTGGTTTTACAGCCTGCGATTCAGATTTTGTCCTAGCCCCAAGCACCTATTGAAGCAGGCAGGCTGTGGCGGATCAGCACCCAATTGCCCGGGGGCTGCCTAGCTTGAGGCGGGCGGTAGCTGATCAGTGACACCTGTATGTGTCTCCCACCGTGTGTGTGTGTGTGTGTGTGTGTGTAAATATATATATATATATATATATATATATATATATATATATATATATATATATATATATATATATATATATATATATATATATATATATATATATAACCATGACTATGAAGTTTGCTCAACAATAACTGCGTTGATAGTATTATTGTATTCTATAATACCATAATGTAAGTAAATGTGAATCGTTCAGCTGCAAATTCTGGTAACCTAAGAATAATTACATCAAGACCTAACGATTACTTCGTCCTAAATGAGTTATGTTAATACATCCGTAATTTCAGTGGGAGCCGTTCATGTAAGAGGCACATTTATGAGTTTTAAATCCATGCCATATGTCACACTTTCCATGATTCCACATCCCGTGATACACTAAAGGAGGTTAAAGCTGAGAGCATCGATTTCATTGCACCGTATTATATCCCACAGAACGACCTGCCGAAACTGTCGCACAGAGCACGAACTCCGTAGTTCCAGGGGCAACCCATAGGAATCTCCAACGAAAATTGGCTCTCGTGAACCAGATAATGAAACCCGGGATGGAATCCATAACCCCCAAAGAGGGGGTATGATACTAAGAAAAAACTTCTTGCAAATACAATACATATTATGTGGCACTTCAACATATAACGGTAGAAGAAGAACGACTTTACAAATGAATGCATTTGTAGTGTGATTATTATTCTTCTCTCCTGATAGGGTTTTCGCGATATATCCATACCTTCAAGACTACTTCCCCTTTCTGTCCGAGAGGTCTGTCAGCGTTACAAGTAGTTTGAAGTTCAGAGCTCACGTCCTCAAGTTTATGTATGCGGTGACAGCATTCGTGGAAAATATGGACGATCCTGAAACACTGCAAATCCTGATGACGAAAATCGCCGAAACACACACGCGTCAAAACATTACGTATTCTGATATGCAGGTTGGTAGCATCAAATCAAATCAAATCAACTTTAATTTAAAAGGGTCACAAATTGGGCTCGCAGGCCCTTCTTACATTCGGCCCTTCCAATCACTCATCTTTCGTTCATGAATGCTGCATTATACATTTAAATAGAAAGAAACAAAACATTGTCAAATGAATGGTGTAAATATAAACAATGCAAATTACCATATTATAAGACACATCTCCCACTCACCCACACATCACCCCACACACACACACCCACCCAAACACACACACACACCCACCCACACACACATCCAAGGGCACATAATACCCCACCAACCGACTTATCCCCCTCCCACAATCCCGCACCCACACACACACTGCCCTCACCCGTTCCCCCAACCCACACACACTCACCACCCACACAAACATCCCCCACCGACCCACACATACCGCACACCTCCACATACACATCCTAACCCACACACCCATCCCCCACTCACAAATCCTCTACCCATCCACATCCTAAAACCACTCAACCCCCAACCACACCTCCATCGACCACACATTCCCCACCCACACACACAGCCCCCACCAAAGCACACATCACGCACCCACTCACATATCCCCAACCCATACACACACATCCCCACCAACAGACATCTCCCTACCCACAAACACACATCTCCCTACCCACCTATATATCCCCAATCCACTGACACACACGCACTCCACCACCCACATCATTCGTGGTAGCATCACGAATAGCCTGCCTGCCTGGCTGCCTGCCTGCCTGCCTGTCTGTCTGTCTGTCTGTCGGTCTGTCTGTCTGTCTGTCTGTCTGTCTGTCTGTCTGTCTGTCTGTCTGTCTAACTAGCTTGCTGCCGGTATGTGCTGTGTGTTTTCAATTTCCCTGCAATTTTTCTCGAGCCACGCTTCTTTTAATCTTTGCACAATTGTTTAATTTCCTGTGATTCTCTTCATAGATCTCATGGTTATGTTATTTCTTCTTATTTCTATTAGTTGTAAGTTGTAACGTCATCCATTTCTTCCGTCTCTTCATCTTCATATTTGGGTTAGTGGTTTCTACAGCCGACTGACTGATTTCAACATTTTCCATTGGTCACTAACATTTTGAAATATAATTTCTACATAAGACAATGCATGAGATCTGTTATTTACGTCTACGTTGAACTTATCTTGTTTTTCCTCTCGCTCTTCGGTGTACATAGATCAAATCTTGTGTTTCTTATTGTATATTTGTCATTATTTAATTTTATACGCATATTACGGATAACTAATGTGTACGGTCGCTGTAACAGTCTGTATTTTGTATAATTTTTACGACTTTCAAGTTATTTCGAAATCTTCTGTTGATAAGGACATGATCAATCTGATTTCTGATCTTATTGTCAGAACTATTTCATATCCACAATCTCATTGGATGTTGTTGATACTAGGTGTTTCCGATAATCATAGCATGCTCTTTTTCCTACTGTATAAATCTGCAACCTGTTCCAAATACGTTTCCATACTTGCCTACTGTGGATCCATCTTGTTGACTTTCAAATTTAGCATTATACAAGTGGCTTTCAAAAAGTAATGCACCACATCGCTTTTTCTCAGGAGCTGTGTATTCAAAAAGCAAGCAATTTATACACAGTATACATGGATACCCCACCCACACATATGATACTGGAAATATACCTCAGGAGTTATGTAATTCTGTATTTATTGCAATCCCAAAGAAATCAGGAGCCTTGGAATGTGATCAACATCGAACAATTAGTATAATGAGTCACATCACGAAGATTTTGCTAAGAATTATCATGCAAAGAGTTAGGAGGAAAATACAACCTGAAATAGGAGAAGAACAATGTGGGTTTGTGGAAGGCAAGGGTACAGTAAATGCTGGGTGTATATACTGAGAAACATAATCGAACGTTCTATAGAAGTAAACAAAGATCTAACACCTTTGCTTTATTGACTACACAAAGACCTTTTGATAAAGTGAGACATGTCAACATGATAAGGATGCTTGAAGATCTACAAATTGATGGAAAAAAGATCTTAGACTTGTAAAATACATATATTGAAACAACAAGCTGCCATAAGAGTTGATAATGAAGTAAGCCAATATCAGCCTATTAAAAGGGGTGTGAGACAGGGATGTGTAATGTATCCATATCTGTTTTCCCTGTACAGTGAAAGTATTTTCAGAAATATTGAAGATATGGAAGGAATCAACATGGCGGAACAACGTGTTTTCTTCGTGCGGCCAGCAGTCAACAAAAGAGGGGTGGCCAAACAAGAACACTACGCAGGAAGCCAAAGAAGATTGATAAACCAACACAGAACTGGCGTCGTTAGCCGCTACACGTTGCAGGATTTGCTGAGGAGGGGATCCGAGCACTTATGGACTGAATGGTTCGATGTGCAATGAGGATGATCTGTCGACTAACTAACTAACTAACTAACTAAGGAATCAACATTGGGGGACGATGCATCAATAACATTAGATATGCAGATGATACAGTCTTGATTGCAGACAATGAACAGGACCTGAAAAATTTAGTAGATGCGATTGTTACACACAGTGAACAACTAGGGTTAGGATTAAATTGTAAAAAGATACAGATTATGGTCGTCACTAGGAAGGACGAAATACCACAATGTAATATACAAGTAAATGGGAATATTCTTCAACAAGTGAGCAGGTACAATTATCTCGGAACAGTAATAACATCTGATGGGAGATGCCTTGAAGAGATTAGAACAAGAATCGCCATGGCAAAAGTAGCCTTTAGCAAGATGAAAAACATATTGACCAATAAAAAGATGTCAATTGAAACGAGAAAAAGAGTGTTGAGATGCTACATTGAACCTGTACTTTTGTATGGATGTGAAGCGTGGACAATGAGCAGTCAGGCTGAAAAACATCTGATGGCTGTAGAGATGTGGTTTCTGAGGAAAATGCAAAGAATACCATGGACAGCCAGAAAGACCAATGAACAAGTCCTTCAAGAAACAAATGAAGATCGTAAATTGATTAGAGAAATTAGACGTAGACAGTCAAAATTTTTTGGGCATGTTATGAGAAGAAATGGATTGGAGAATTTGGTGACAACTGGTAAGATCGAGGGGAACAGACCAAGGGGAAGACCTAGAAGCAAGTACCTGGATGGCTTGGCCTTGTGGCATGGTCGAGACAGAAACACGGAGCTGATCCACGACTCTGGTGATCGAGTGAGATGGCAGAACATGACCGCCCACGCTTACCGGCATGGCACATGATGGATGGATGGATACATGGATAGCCATGTAAATATCGGTATTATTCAACAGATCCCCCATCAACGTGTACGGCTTTTTGCCATCACGAAGCAAGTGCATGTATTCCTTGCCTGTACCAGATTTTGTCTTGATCATGTAGCCATTTCTTCACCGCATAAACTACTCCTTCATCATCTTCAAACTTTGTCCCACGTAGTGCTTCTTTAAGTATACCAAATAGATGAAAATCAGAGGGTGGTAAATCGGGACTATTGGGTGGATGGGGTAGTACAGTCCAACCCAATTTGGGGATTGCTTCTCGTGTTGCCAGACTTGTGTGAGGGTGCGCGCTGTCGTGAAGGAGAACCAGGTCTGTTGGATTCTTGTGCGACGAAATTCTACGGAAACGATGATTTGATTTTTCCAGTGTTTTAATGTAAGCTTGCGAATTTATTATCTCTTCTCTTGGTATAACATCTATAAGAATCACACCTTCAATGTCTTAAAAAGACAGTGATCATGACTTTTCCAGCTGAAGGAATTGTCTTGAATTTCTTTCTCCGTGGTGATTGCGGATGATGCCACTCAATTGACTGTCTTTTTGTCTCAGATTCAAAAAGATGTGCCCAGGTTTCAGTCACTATTTTAACGATCTTAGCCATTGCAATCGGTGGTCATTTGTAAGACTTCGAGGAGCTCATCTTGTGCAAACCTTAGAAAACCAGTGAGTTTTTATAGCTATATTTGCATTATCATTGCTGACTGACAACTGTAAGGCCACTTGTTGAGTCAATAAGAATGATGTCCTCAGCGCATTTCAACATTTCTGCTTTGGTGGCTGTGGCAGCACGTCCACAGCGCAGCCAATCAAGCAGCTCCGTATCTCAACTTCCTGATTCTTTGATTCTTTGAACCCGGAGACTGACTATTCCTGTCGACTGAAAACCTTCCATACGCATCACATAGACGCTTGTGAATATTCACAACAGTTTCCTTCTCTACAACGAGAAATTTTATCACAATTCACTGCTTATAAAGCAAATTGCTACCAATCTCGCTTTCAAAAGTTTAGGGCAGCCACATTGTTTGACAAGTTGGGTTGTAATTTGGTGCACACAGTCGGAACATATCATTTAAGTGTGCAACATTGCATACTTTTAAGTTCATTATTAGATGAGAAAAGCGATGTGGTGTATTAATTACTGAGCGACCCTCGTATTCACCAGTAATGATATTTGTGCCTGAGAATTTGTATTTCTTGAAGGCATTATGCAAAATAACTATAAAATACATCAATACCATCATCACTGCACATTCTGTTGTTGGTGCATAATCTTGATAATGTTGACATCAAAAGGTCTGCCACTTAACTGTACCTGTAATATTCTCTTTGACACAGTCCAATATCCTTTGTTTTCATCCCTCCAGATCCCCAAAAAGCGTTTCACCTCGCTGTTGTTTCTCACCACCTGTGTGGATTATGTTATATTCATTGGATATTATATTGCCGGTTCCTTTCCATTTGGACTCACATTTAACCAAAAAATTAATATTCATTGAGCTAATTTTGTGCTAGATATTATCCAATTTTCATCTCCACTCATAGTTCGATCCTCTACCTACTGTCGTGAAATTGGAGACCATAACTAACAACTATTTGTTGCCTGTTCTTCAACTCCATCCACTACCTGCATTGATGAATTCTGGCTACCCTTACCTGTGGGCTAACTTGGAACTCCACCTTGTCCAACGGTGTCCCGTAGGCTAGAGGTGGAGGGAAGGAAGCGTCTTACCTTCTCTTTGATAGGGTATCTCCGCCCTCCCCCCTCTCCACACACACACATATACATGATATATAAGTACATGATGTCATAAAACAAATGTGCCCCAGTCCATCGTGAATCAATAAGCAGCGAATGGCTGTCGTCTTGCACTCTTCTCATCATATGACCGAAGAAAGCTGTTTGTTTCTTTATTATTGTTGTATATAGTGTTCTAGTTTCATTAGCCTGTCTCAGACAGTCGTTGTTAGTTATTCTAGTAGTCCAATGAATTCGCAACATTCGTGTCAGGAACCACATCTCTGTTGCTTCTAATTTCTTCTTAATTTGTTCATTTACATTCCACGATTCACTGCCATACATCAAAACTGGTTCCACATAGCTTTTCAGCACTCTCTTTCTTACATTCAGTGATAGTGACTTATTGCATAAGACACTCTTCATTTTCTGAAATGTGGCTTTTGCTTACCCTATTCTGCTCTTAATCTATGTTGTACATCTTCCATCTGATGTTATAAATGTCCCTAGGTATTTAAAATTATCCACTTGGTTAAGAATTTTCCCTTCTATTTCTATGTCACATTTTGGTGTCACCATTTTCTTTGATATCACCATTGTTACTGTTTTCTTGATATTCAAGGAGAGTCCTTTCTTTGCACTCTCTGTTACTACAATGTCCAACAATTGTTGTAGGTCTGTTGCATTATCCGCCACCAATACTGTGTCATCTGCATAGCGTATATTGTTTATATTATAACCTCCGATTAGTATTCCTGGCTTCTCTTTGATCTCTCTCATTATTACTTCGCTATAGAGGGAGAAGAGATCCGGTGACAAGACACACCCCTGTCGTACTCCTAGCTTTATCTGTTCGTAACTACCCTCTTTATTTCCCATTTTAATTGCTGCTACTTGGTTCCAGTAAATATTCTTTATTATTCTTAAATCTTTTCCATCAATGTTGATATCTTCCAACATTTTAATCAGTTCATTATGTTTTGCTTTATCAAATGCCTTAGTATAATCTATAAAGCACAAATATATATCTTTCTGTTTGTCTATTGACCTTCTGTTAGTGTCCGTAATGTATATATTGCATTGTTTGTGTCCTTTCCCTCCACAAATTCATACTGTTCTTCACTAATTTCCATTGTTATTGTCTTTCTGGTTCCTCCCATTATAATTCTGAGTAGAAGCTTAGTGATATGGTTTATGAGGTTATATGCACGAAAATCTTCACAATCAATTGCTCCTGGTCTTTTTGGTGTTGTGTTGTTTGTCCATCAAGAATGATGATGACCATTCATTTCATCCAGTGGGGTTGAAGATGTGGAGCCGTGGGTTCTAAGATGGCTGATATGGCCTATGTTGGCTGGAAATGTTCTTTGATAATGTGGGCAAATAATGCTTGACGTCTCTGGAGGAGGATTTCCTGCAGTGGTTTTTCTGTCCTGCCTTTTCTTCACAGCTCTTGCAGTCCTGGTTGCCTCACATATGACTGCACCTTTGCGTAATGATGCACGCCACGAATTTCGGTCTCTGGCTGCAGCCTCCCAGGTGTCATGATGAATTCCAAAAGCATTCAGTGAAATTTTCAGTGTCTTTAAAGCGTTTCCTCTGGCCACCTTGGGAGCGTTTACCACAACGCAGTTCGCTGTAAAAAATTCGTTTAGGGAGCCTGTGATCTGGCATGCGAGTCAAGTGACCAGCCCAACGAATCTGATTCTTCATCAGTATAGTGTGGATACTGGGCATGGATGCTCTTTCTAGGACTTCAGTGTCTGGAATCTTGTCTTGCCATTTAATCTTCAGTAGCTTCCTTAGGCAGACTGTGTGGAAGTGGTTTAATTTCCTAGCGTGTCGCTGATAAACAGTCCAGGTTTCACAAGCATATAGCAGTGTGGATAATACAACTGCTTTGTAGACTTTTAGCTTTGTTTGCAGGCTTATTCCAGTTCTGTCCCATACATTCTTGTACAGTCTGCCAAAGGCCGCACTGGCCTTGGAGATTCTTGCATTCACTTCGTCATCAATTGTGGCAGCTTGTGACACAGTGCTGCCAAGATAGGTGAATTTGTCCACAACACTTAGTCTATGATCATTCACTTTGATATTCGGCACAGTGTGATTATTCCCTGGAGCTGGCTAGTACATAACTACAGTCTTCTCCAAGTTGATATTGAGCCCAAAGTTGGCACAGACATGTGAGAAAGCTGAAACATTATGTTGCATGTCCGCCTCTGAGTTGGCGTATAGAGCGCAATCGTCAGCAAACAGGAGCTCTCTGACGGTGTCGCTGTTAATTTTGGTGTTAGCTTTCAGCCTTCTGAGATTGAATAACTTTCCATCCATACGGTAGTTGATGTCTATTCCAATGTCGTCGTTCTCGAAGGCATTCATCAACATGGCTGAAAACATGAGGCTGAACAGTGTTGGTGCCAGGACACATCCTTGCTTCACTCCATTGGTGACAGGAAAGGGTTCAGACAGTTCACCATTTTCCTGTACTCTTGCCTGCATGCCGTCATGAAATAGCCGCACTATTTGGACAAACTTTCGTGGACAGCCATATTTTGCCATAATCTTCCACAGTCCTTCTCTGCTGACTGTATCAAAAGCCTTGGTAAGGTCAATGAAAGTGGAGAACATTTCGCAGTTCTGTTCCTGACATTTCTCTTGCAGCTGCCTTGCAGCGAAAATCATGTCAACAGTTCCACGTTCTTTTCTGAAGCCACATTGACTCTCAGGAAGAAGACCTTGATCGAGATGGGCCTGTGAGGCGATTGAGAAGAATTCTGGCGAGTATCTTCCCTGCAATTGAAAGCAAGGAGATGCCTCGGTGGTTGTCACAGGATTGGCGGTTTCCTTTACGTTTGTAAAGGTGGACTATTGACGCGTCCTTGAAATCTTGTGGCATGGTCTCGTTCACCCATATGTTTGTAAAGACTTGGTGAAGCTGCTCTGTTAGGACCGGCCCACCTGCCTTGTATATCTCTGCCGGGATGGAGTCAGGACCAGGTGCCTTGCCGCTGGAGAGTTGCTGGATGGCTTTGTTTACTTCCACTATGGTTGGCAGGTCATCAAGTGTCTCATTGGTGGGAACTTGAGGAAGGCAGTTGATGGTTTCATCATCGAAGAAGGAAGTTGCATTTAAGATTTTGCTGAAATGCTCTGCCCAGCGTTGAAGGATTTCTTTCTTATCGGTGACCAATGTTCCCCCATCTGCACTGAGGAGGGGAACTATGCCTGGTGATGTAGGACCATAGACCGCTTTCAGTGAGTCGTAGAAGTTTTTCATATCATGTCTGTCAGCAAAGCCCTGAATTTCATCAGCTTTGCTGCTCAGCCAGGAGTCCCGCATGTGCCGAAGTTTCTGCTGCACTACTCTCTGAATGTTCTTGAAAGCATCTTTTTTTTATGTTGACTTTGGGTCATTCAAATGTGCCTTGAGGAGAAGATGTTTCTCGGCCAGCAATTGGTTGATGTCTTCAGAATTTTCATCAAACCAATTTTTATGCTTTCGGGGGGCTGGTCCCGGGATTTCCATAGCAGTGTTGTAAATTATGTCCTTTAGGGCTCTCCACTTCTGTTTCTGTATCCTGTTTAGCTGCAGCATTGGGCTTGAGGCGGTCTCCCAGCATATTTTCAAACGACTGCTGCATTTTCTTGCTGTTTAGGCGGGTGACATTTAGCTTTTTTTGCATTTTCGCCCCTTGAGGACGCCGTGGTGGCCTGATGTGAATGTTTATTTTCGAGACAATGAGACGATGGTCTGTCCAACATGCGGCACCACACATGGATTTTGTCACTCGAACGTCTTGTCTGTCACTCCCCCTGACGATGACATAGTCAATGAGGTGCCGGTGTTTCGAGCGAGGGTGCATCCACGATGTCCTATTTCTCATGGGGAGACGGAAAATTGTGTTCGTAATCAGGAGATAATGTTCGGCACATGTCTGAAGGAGGCGGAGTCCATTGCTGTTACAATTTCTGACTCCATGCTTTCCAATAATGCCACTCCAAGAGGTGGTGTCCGTGCCTACTCTGGCATTGAAATCTCCAAGGAGTATAAGTTTGTCTCCTTTGGGAACAGATGTTAATACATTGTGCAGCTCCTCATAGAACTTGTTCTTGACATCATCTTCGTTGGTCATAGTTGGTGCGTAGACACTCACAATGGTTGCATGCTTCCTTCCATTCAGCAGGGGCAACTTCATGGTCATGAGCCTGTCGTTTATAGCCTTTGGAAATCCAGCTAATTTGCCGACCAGGCCCGACTTAATGGCAAATCCCACACCGGATTGGCGTCTTTCCTCGCTTTTCCTTCCACTCCAGAAAAATGTGTAGCCGGCACCTATTTCACAGATTTGGCCTTCTTCTGCAAGTCGTGTCTCGCTCAAGGCTGCAATGTCGATGTTGTACCTGACCAGCTCTCTCCCAATCAGTGCTGTTCGTCTCTCTGGACCCGACGCGCCGTCTCTGTCAAGTAGGGTGCGTACATTCCAAGTTCCAATTGTTAAGGGAATATGGTTTACTCTTTTAGCTTTGCTTGTTTTATCTTTCTTTATAACTCGACCGCAGTTAGGGTACCCACCAACCGCGGCTAGCTGGTTAGGTAGTGATGGAACAGACAATATTTAGGGCACCTTTTCTAGCCCCTTCCTCATGCTATGGAGGTGAGCAGTGTGTTAAGACGTTGAATGAAGAATTACTTGCGCGATGACTTGGATTAAAGTGAGGAAGAGTTGCGCAATTCGTCGACCTCACTCTCTCGCCTGAGTCCATCTGAGTCCAGTGGCAAGACAAGTCGAGACGACTGGAGACGAATACAGGTGCAGTGGATGCCCAGGGCGCTCTACGTGCCTTGCCGTGCTCATTACGTTCCAAAACGCTTTGCAGGTAAACGCCGTCTTGCCCGTTGAATCAGGAATGATTTCTTCCGCGCAGTCTGCCGAATCCTGTCTTCACATGCTGGGTAGGCATACCCTAGTTTACCTCTTGGATTGACACCAAATCGGATACCCATGCCTGGTTTAGCCAGCCTCTCACAGCTGTTGCCCGGGGGGTGGCCGCTGTCGCATGCTGACAGCTACTAGGAGCCACAGGCAGGAGCTGGGTGTCATGCTTGGACCAGTGGGGGATGGGTCCTGAAAAAGACATGAGAGTCATCCTTACCAAAGGTGCTACCCCGTACCCCCCCCCCCCCCCCCCCCCCGTACCCCTCTTTTTGGTATAGCTATAAATACAGATTTCAGCATGTCACTGGATAAATATCCACTGCTGTAAATTATTATTAATAGTATTATATTAATTATTATTATTGCTGACATTACTACCATTATTAATGCGGATATGTCTTCCGCAGAGATTAAAGGAGGTGTTCCTGGAGTTTGTGCAGGACATGTTAGGGAAAGACTCCAAATCTAACCAAATCTTGGCTTGGAATAAATTATTTACAGCTTTCTTGCAGAATTATGCCAACACTTTAAAAAGGGAAGCCGCGACACAACATCACCAACAATAGCAGCCAGAGAAGAAAGATCGTTCAATGTAGGAGACTGGTAGTAGTCAATATTTTCATTGCATGAGAATAGCAAATATGTTCATTGTAGGAGCGTAGAAATCACGTCCATTGTAGGAGAGTAGTCAACATTTCCTTTGTAGGAGAGTAGTCAACAATTAATTTGTAGGAGAGTAGTAAACATTTCCTTTGTACGAGAGTAGTCAACATTTCCTTTGTAGGAGACTAGTCAATATTTCCTTTGTAGGAGAATAGTAAACATTTCCTTTGTAAAAGAGTAGTAAACATTTCTTTTGTAAGAGAAATGATATCATTTTCATTGTAGGAGAGTGGAAATCATGTTCATTGTAGAAAAGTTGAAAACATGTTTATTGTAGAAGAGTGGAACTCATATTCATTGAAGGAGACTAGAAATCACGTTTATTGCAGGTTTTTAAACATTTTTCTTTGTAGGAGAGTAGTAAACATTAACTTTCTAGGAGACTAGTAAACATTTAGATTGTAGGAGTGTAGTAAACATTTTGATTGTAGGAGTGTAGTAAACATTTCCATTGTAGGAGAGTACATGTTCAGACCTAATTGTTTTGATCTCTCATTGAAAGTATTTAGTTTATCTTGAATCTGATTTGGTATAATGTACAGGATTGTAATATCTTCAAAGAGCTACAGCTGCTTTTGTCAAAGTAGTCCATTGAATTCCACTTCTGGAGGCAGCTATTCTTGTCTCCACATTCCAGATACTAGTCAGCAAGAATAATAATGGCGATGCAAGACATTTCAAATACTTATCTTGGATTTTTCTCTTGGATAAATCTGCATCTCATGACTCTACATGTTATATTTATTACATTAATGATTTTCTCAGGGATTCTGTGATGCCTCAGCGATTTCCACATTGATTCCCTATCCATGGTGTAAAAGGTCTTTTCATAGTCCACATTTCCAATATAAGGGAGCGAGTTCAGTTCGATGCTTTTCTCTGTTACTTTATACGAAATGTTGGCCCTCATACAGTTCCTCTTTCTTTGGAAACTTATCCAGATATACTTCTCTCTAGTCTGACGATATTTCATCAATTTCTTAGACATCGCTAAGTAATGTGGTGTTTGAGGTGGTTATAGTATCTTTAATAGTTCCTGGACCAGGTGCTTTCCCACCTTCACATGCTGTTTGTTTTGTTTGTTTGTTTGCAATCGCCTGCTTTGAACTCAAAAGCGTAGTTCATACACACTACTTCTGGTAGTGCTGGACTGAATTTTGCGTGTGGATTAGCTTAACCTATTAACAGTGTACCTTGCCTTAAGGAGAGCCCACTCCGACTTCAGAAGGACTTGTAATTTACGTCCCCAAGTCAAGGACGAGAGATCAACATTCTAGTCCAACTGTCCGGTGCAGGGGTTGAACGCCTTACCTTGGTAGCATCACGCCGGATGTTTAGGAACACGCATTCTTATCCATTCGGTCAATGCAAATAGAAACTGAATAATTGTTTAATCATGTTTGAGGAGCACCTGGCCGAGTGACTGGAATGCCAGATTTTCCTTCGGGAGACTCGGGTTGGAATCCTCGGTAAGGTGTACATTTTCTCCTGTTGGAGGAAACAAGAAAACCCTAAGCTGCACAGTTCGCGGCGACTGCACTAGCCTGGTGACCTTAATTAATCAGGCTCAAGACCCCCTTGCCCTACATGATTAGGTACTATACAGACAGTAGATGACAGTTGAGCGGTGCGGGTTTGATTGTTGAATGAGTTTCATATTGCAAAGTATTTTCATTTTAACAAAACACAAAAGGGCCTGCTGAGATAAATCATTATTTAATTTCATATGTACATTGACAGAATTTACATGCAAAATATGTCTCATATAAAATCAAAGTGCAGTCAAGTGTTTTGTCACAGTCTCCCAGCAGCTTGAAGTCAGCCTTTCACAGTCAGTTTATAGACATAGTGGAAGACTAGAAACCATGTTTGTGAAGAAACATGCGAGGCTCAGTCATTTACAACCTACTACTTTCGGGTTCTAAAATGAAAGAAAATAATATACATGTATAGTGTAATACATTAATCAATAACGGTGATATAAAGACGCAATTAATAACATCACTTCTGATTGTTGGTGAAGGGATAAAGAAAGAATGGGGTATGTGGCGGCTTCTGTCTGCATGCATATGTTAGTTCGAATGCCATTGACTTTTTTGTTGGTTTCATTACCATTAGACAAGAGTTTGCTTGATTCAGGAATACCTTATGATAGTTGTCTGTTGATTATACAAATACTGTTTATGATACATGTGACACTTGCACACTATACAATAAAAACAAAATTATGCCGTTATTGTTCAATCTTGAATGAACTCGAGTGATTTTCATCATCATCATCATCATCATCATCATCATCATCATCATCATCATCATCATCGTCGTCGTCGTCGTCGTCGTCGTCGTCGTCGTCGTCGTCGTAATAATCATATTCATCAGCACCATCGTCATCATTATCATTACCATCAAGTTGAACATCCTTAAGTTGGTTGTGTAGCTCCTTATTCTTCATTAGACAATAGTTTGTTTTCTGGCGCCCCCTTTCATGCTGCATTTGCTCTCTAGTGACAGGAGGCGTGACGCCAGGGAAACCAAGGCGTTTTTGGTGCACCTTTTTCCACGCCTGGGCTCGTCGCTGATCAAAGGGAGGGAACAACTGGCCACCTGTTCCTCGTCGCTCTCAGGCCTACAAAATGTGATGCATCAAAGACCCATAGCAGGAAACTACTTGTCCAAGGTGTCCCTGTGCACGACACCATTTAACAGTCGCATGTCATCAGTTGCTGTCAAGCTACAATTCCCAGTAGCCAAGTGTTTAAGCTGTTTGCCTCGCGCTCTGAAGGTCGTAGGATCGTACCACTCTGCGTCGTTAGACCACAAGTGGTGCAATTTTGCGGAGATTTCTGGCCGACATCGTTGGGGTTACGGAGGTAGTGTTTTGTACATGCTCACGGCTAGTGGTTTGTTGCTCTGCGTAGAGACCGAGTCAGATGGGATACAACTCGTCGCAAGAAAATCGATCCTCTCGAGTTAAATACTTTCAGTACTTTCTACACCTTTAGTTTGGTGTGTTTCCTTGAACGTTTGTGTATATTAGGTTACTTCTTCGAGGTACTATAATTATATGTGCTTTCAGAGTGTCTTGTTGCATTAATGTTAGTGTAGCAACACATTCTGAACACCTCGAGACGTGTTCCATAATTTGGGCCCATGTTTCAGAGTCGTAAACTTCTGCTTCTTACAGTCCAAGCCGTGCGACATAAGGTGGTCACGTCTATCCTATCCTTCAATCTCTTGTATCGCCAATTATTACTTAGGTCTGAGTTTCTCCATGCCATGATGTCAGACAATCTTGTATCTTCCCTCTTGGTCTCCCCCTGCCTATCCTTAACTCCTGTTGTCACGGCGTACTCCAGCTGTCCCCTTCTCATGACATGCCTAAAGAATGTCAGTTTTGCTAACACGAGTAACCAGTTCTCTTTGTGAGTTAATCTATCTTAATGTCCACGGTGTTTTCATAATGTTTCTATACAACAACATCTCCACTTAATTCTCCACTTGTCAGCCAATTGCCAATTATCTCTTTACTTACATCTGGATTGGCTCGATATATCCCTTGAGAACTTTGTTTTCTCACCCCGATTGACAACTAAATATTGCTGATAATTTTCTTCATCTTGTGAAATGCTATTTTGATTGGGCTAAATTTAACTTCCTTAATGCACATTTCATTTACTATTATTAAAGAACCCACATATTTAAATACACTGAATTGTTTCAGACGTTAAGCTAATAAGACATACATTCGTAAAGGCAAAGTAATATTGATTAAACAAGCAATGGAAAAAAAAAATGAGTATAAGGATGAAAAAAAAATGCTCAAATAAATCCGTGAATTGGCCGGAAGAAAGCAACAAGAATAAACTCAGGGTGCTTGAAATAGGAAAGACATTAATGGAAAAAGAGGCTATAATAAAATGATGGAATAAAAACACAAAAGAGTTATATGAAGGAATATATTTTAAAGAAGAAAATGACTTAGAAGGTCCATCTATTCTAAAATAATAAGTCATTGAGGTTACCAAACTTGTGGGAGATAAATGAACATCGGTCCGACAAGATGCAATCACAATACCTAAATTAAGAGTGAAGGAAGAATTTGTGCTATGTCGATAAGCGCGTGCGGTCATATTTCACCATCTCACACGATCACAAGAGTGGTGTATCAGCTCTGTGTTCCTGTCTCGACCATGCCACGTGGTCAAAACATCCAGATAATTGCTTCTCTGCCGTCCCCTTATTATTTTCCCCTCAATCTTGACAGGTGTTACCAAGTTCTCAAATCTATTTCTTCTGATAACATGTCCACAAATGTTTTGACTAACATCTAATTTCTCTAATCAGTTTACGATTTTCGTTTGTTTCTTGTAGGACTTGGTCATTGGTTTTTCTGTCTGTCCATGGTATTCTTTGCATTTTCCTCAGAGACCACATCTCCACTTCTATTAAATGTTTTTTGTTTGTTTGTTAGATTTTCTACTCATTGTTAACCCTTCACATCCATACACAGATATAGGTTCTATGTAACACTTCAACACTCTTTTTCTCGTTGTAGATGTCATCATTTTATTGGTCAGTATGTTTTCCATTTCGCAAAAGGCTACCTTCACCATAGCAATTCTTGTTCTAATCTCCTCAAGATACTTCCCATCAGTTCCGAGATAGTTGTAACGATTCACTTGTTTAAGAATATTCCCATTTACCTGTATATTAAAGAAATTCACAGAAAAGTGAGAACCTTATGTAAGGAGGCAAAAGAAACATGGCTTGAGAAAAATTGCAGAGAAATTGAAAAACAACACAACAGTAACAATGCGAAGCTAATGCACAAAAGAATTCAGGAGCTTACTAATCAAAGAACACGTACATCAGCAGACTGCCTAAAGACAAAAGATGGAAGAGTCATAATAGAAAAAGATCAGATCTTACATGAATGGTCAGATTATGTGAAAAACCTTTATGACGATAACAGAGACGAACAGTATGATGTCCAAAATAATAATGAAGGACCAGCAATATTAAAGATGGAGGTTCAGAATGCGCTTAACCATATGAAATCTGGCAAGACCCCCGGTTCAGACAGCGTCACAACAGAAATGATTAATGCTTTAGAAGAATATGGAATAGATAAAGTTACCAGTCTGCTTAATACAATATATGATACTGGAAATATACCTCAGGAGTTATGTAATTCTGTATTTATTGCAATCCCAAAGAAATCAGGAGCCTTGGAATGTGATCAACATCGAACAATTAGTATAATGAGTCACATCACGAAGATTTTGCTAAGAATTATCATGCACAGAGTTAGGAGGAAAATACAACCTGAAATAGGAGAAGAACAATGTGGGTTTGTGGAAGGCAAGGGTACAGTAAATGCTGTGTATATACTGAGAAACATAATCGAACGTTCTATAGAAGTAAACAAAGATCTACACCTTTGCTTTATTGACTACACAAAGGCTTTTGATAAAGTGAGACATGTCAACATGATAAGGATGCTTGAAGATCTACAAATTGATGGAAAAGATCTTAGACTTGTAAAAAAACATATATTGGAAACAACAGGCTGCCATAAGAGTTGATAATGAAGTAAGCCAATATCAGCCTATTAAAAGGGGTGTGAGACAGGGATGTGTAATGTCTCCAGATCTGTTTTCCCTGTACAGTAAAAGTAATTTCAGAAATATTGAAGATATGGAAGGAATCAACATTGGGGGACGATGCATCAATAACATTAGATATGCAGATGATACAGTCTTGATTGCAGACAATGAACAGGACCCGCAAAATTTAGTAGATGCGATTGTTACACACAGTGAACAACTAGGGTTAGAATTAAATTGTAAAAAGACACAGATTATGGTCGTCACTAGGAAGGACGAAATACCACAATGTAATATACAAGTAAATGGGAATATTCTTCAACAAGTGAGCAGGTACAATTATCTCGGAACAGTAATAACATCTGATGGGAGATGCCTTGAAGAGATTAGAACAAGAATCGCCATGGCAAAAGTAGCCTTTAGCAAGATGAAAAACATATTGACCAATAAAAAGATGTCAATTGAAACGAGAAAAAGAGTGTTGAGATGCTACATTGAACCTGTACTTTTATATGGATGTGAAGCGTGGACAATGAGCAGTCAGGCTGAAAAACATCTGATGGCTGTAGAGATGTGGTTTCTGAGGAAAATGCAAAGAATACCATGGACAGCCAGAAAGACCAATGAACAAGTCCTTCAAGAAACAAATGAAGATCGTAAATTGATTAGAGAAATTAGACGTAGACAGTCAAAATTTTTTGGGCATGTTATGAGAAGAAATGGATTGGAGAATTTGGTGACAACTGGTAGGATCGAGGGGAACAGACCAAGGGGAAGACCTAGAAGCAAGTACCTGGATGGCTTGGCCTTGTGGCATGGTCGAGACAGAAGCACGGAGCTGATCCACGACTCTGGTGATCGAGTGAGATGGCAGAACATGACCGCCCACGCTTACCGGCATGGCACATGATGGATGGATGGATTTCTTCCTTCCTAGTGACGGCCATAATCTCTGTCTCCTTACAATTTAATTCTAACCCTAGTTGTTCACTTTGTACTACAACCACCTTTACTAAATTTGGAATAGAAATACCAACTAAATTTCTGAATGATGTTTACAATAACGGGTACATACCTAGACATATTCTGAAATCTGCATTTAGAGAGCTATAAAAATAATCCAAGAACAACAGAATGCGAAGTAATTCGTACTATCTACTCATAAATCATGTCATAAAACTGCCATTCAGAATTGTAATAAGAAAAATAAGCAGGAAAGTAAAGATGGAAATTAGTGAAGCGAAGTAAGATTTTGCGGAAGGAAAAGATACACACCACTCAATATTCACATTAGAAACACTGATAGAGTAATGGACAAAGACACAAAAAGACATATACTTGTGCTTTACAAATAATACCAAGGCATCTGATAAAGTTAAACATGATACATGATCAAATTATTGGAAGATATTACAATTGATAGGGAAGATCTCAGAATAATGTTTAACAAAATATTAACTGGCAACAGCTAACAAGTAGCAGCAATTAAAATGGAAAATAAATAAGGCAATTACGAAAACATAGTGCAAGGAGTAATGACGGGAACATGTTTAGTCACCAGATCTGTCTGTCTGTCTGTCTGTCTGTCTGTCTGTCTGTCTGTCTGTCTGTCTGTCTGTCTGTCTGTCTGTCTGTCTGTCTGTCTCCCTCTAGCTGCTTAGTCATAAAGGACATCACTGAACGACAAGGAATGCGTGATGCGGATTACAATATAAACAATCTATGCTATGCAGATTGCACAGTGCTGATAACTGTAGACTCAGGCAACCTACAACAACTGTGAAGCATTATTTTAATAGGGAATGGACTCTACTTAAATATCAAGAAAACAAACAATTGTTATGTAAAAGAACAAGTTAACGCAAAACACGATATAACAATGTAAAGAAAAATGCTTCATCAAGTTCATACATTCTAATATCGGCAGGAAATCGTAACATCTGATAAAAGATGTATGTTGGGATTCAAGGTAGAATAAGCCAACTGAAAGTGACATTTCAGACAATGGGAACATGGATGATGTATATTTCAGCTTGAAGGTTTCATTGTTTACTGTGTGTAAAGTAGAGTACCTTCTGTAGCATTCACAGTACGAGATGAAGCCAACTATGTCAAGCAAGTTATCGTGCAACCATTTGTGTCATAATTATTCACGTTGCTTAATTAAAAGAAGTATTTTATGCAATAAGTCACTATTATCAAATGTCAGAAAGAGAATGTTGAAATGCATATGGAATATTTTCTACTGAATAGCAGTGAACCACAGGCGTTAAAAAGAAACTAGCCATGTACATTAATGTGAGATATTTACATACATGTATCTTTTCTGTGGCAGCATAGGGGTGTAAGTCATGATCCATTTTGCAATCAGTTTAACAAAAAAGTTAGTTGCATATCCTTTACAGGACGTAGCAGTCAACTCTAGCATATTTTGTTTGTTTGTCTGTTTGTGATTTCTTGACAAGTTTACGTTCAGTAGTTTTGCTTTTGCTTTCTGAACGACCGGTGCTCATACCATTTTCATAAAAAGCGAACGCAAGACGGTCCACTGCCAAATCGCCCGCAACTGCGTTTTGAACGCGGTATGCGGGATTACGAACTGCGTACGTAAGACCTTCGGCACAGAGCCGAGCTTGCAATAAGAAGCGAAAAAAAAAAACCCCAGGACTTTTGAACTTCAAAATTATTGAATCATTCTTAGAATATGTTGGAAATCTGATCATATTCAGCATAATGTCTCCAAACCGACATACGCATACTGTGGTCACTGTAAAAGTCACAGACGAGTTGACAGAACAGGGATGGAAGACACGGTTCTGGAAGAAGTAGAAGGAGGCAGCTTGCACGACGACGGACACAGGACATTGTCAACACCTTAGGCATGACGATTCATGAGGCAGGGGAACTGACAAGAGGTGGAGAACTGACAAGAGATGGAGAACTGACAAGAGATAGAGAACTGACAAGTGGTGGAGAACTGACAAGAGATGGAGAACTGACAAGAGATGGAGAACTGACAAGAGATGGAGAACTGACAAGAGATGGAGAACTGACAAGAGATGGAGCACTGACAAGAGATGGAGAACTGACAAGTGGTGGAGAACTGACAAGTGGTGGAGAACTGACAAGAGGTGGAGAATATGTTTGACAGGTCGGGATGAATATGTCCGCAGCGGACCAGGTACATGATGGTGCTACACAACTATCAGAGCATCCAACAGCTCCTGCCCAGTGGTGCTACAAAACTATCAGAGCAACCAACAGCTCCTCCCCTATGGTACTACAAAACTATCAGAGCAACCAACAGCTCCTCCCCTATGGTACTACAAAACTATCAGAGCAACCAACAGCTCCTCCCCTATGGTACTACAAAACTATCAGAGCAACCAACAGCTCCCGCCAAGTGGTACAACAAAACTATCAGAGCAACCAACAGCTCCTGCACAATGGGACTACAAAACTATCAGAGCAACCAACAGCTCCAGCACAATTGGACTACAAAACTATCAGAGCAACCAACAGCTCCTGCCAAGTGTTGTTACAAAACTATCAGAGCAACCAACAGCTCCTGCACAATGGGACTACAAAACTATCAGAGCAACCAACAGCTCCAGCACAATTGGACTACAAAACTATCAGAGCAACCAACAGCTCCTGCCAAGTGTTGTTACAAAACTATCAGAGCAACCAACAGCTCCTGCACAATGGGACTACAAAACTATCAGAGCAACCAACAGCTCCAGCACAATTGGACTACAAAACTATCAGAGCAACCAACAGCTCCTGCCAAGTGTTGTTACAAAACTATCAGAGCAACCAACAGCTCCTGCCAAGTGGTGCTACAAAACTATTAGATTATTAGAGCAACCAATAGCTCCAGCACAATGGTGTTACAAAACTATCAGAGCAACCAACAGCTCCAGCACAATGGGACTACAAAACTATCAGAGCAACCAACAGCTCCTACCAAGTGGTGCTACGAAACTATCAGTGCAACCAACAGCTCCAGCACAATGGGACTACAAAACTATCAGAGCAACCAACAGCTCCAGCACAATGGGACTACAAAACTATCAGAGCAACCAACAGCTCCTACCAAGTGGTGCTACAAAACTATCAGTGCAACCAACAGCTCCAGCACAATGGGACTACAAAACTATCAGAGCAACCAACAGCTCCAGCACAATGGGACTACAAAACTATCAGAGCAACCAACAGCTCCTACCAAGTGGTGCTACGAAACTATCAGAGCAACCAACAGCTCCAGCACAATGGGACTACAAAACTATCAGAGCAACCAACAGCTCCTACCAAGTGGTGCTACGAAACTATCAGAGCAACCAACAGCTCCAGCACAATGGGACTACAAAACTATCAGAGCAACCAACAGCTCCAGCACAATGGGACGTATGTGGGCATATAAAACAGTGACAGGCCCCTACCTTTACCTGTGGATCTATGTTTATACACAAGGATCTGGTACTGAAGATATGAATGCAGACTACATCCAGACAATTCAGCAGCAAACAACTTTTATGAACCACATATAATGGTGTGCTCCACTTATGAAACTGAAAACTCAGACGTTAAAGACTAAAGTGATTTTGTGACGTATTCTTTACAAACACAGATTGCCATTATCTTCAAGGATTCGTTGTCAGCCCTGTAGGCCTTAGACTATATTGATTTGTGAACGACGAATGTACCAAAATAAATCTAACTATTCACCAGATCATCACTTGCCAGCAAATTTAATTATTCACACATTGAATCCCTATTTTTTAAAACTTAGGTGGTAATTATCAGAGAAACACAATAACAAAAACTTGATCAAAAGAAAAATCACGATGCACAGCAATAAGTCTAAAACAGTCGAGCGATAAGAACATTAAACATGAAGGAACATTGTTTAGAAAGTTACAGTATGAGATATGTCTACGGACACATATTCACCCGAATCGCTATGACACGATACAACATGTGTCAACGAAGGACTAATCACAGAACATTCACACTGCAACATCGTTATCCACATTATTGAGTGCTTAGCACTTACATATGTCACATAAATTGTTTCTTCAACGAAGGTCAGGTAACTGGAAACTTTATATGAAATAACACACGCTAATGATTCTAGCATGTATTCACGGGTATATAAGCACTGGACCACAGGGCTAGAGCCCAGCGTTACCTCATCTAGAGACAGCACTGGACCACAGGGCTAGAGCCCAGCGTTACCTCATCTAGAGACAGCACTGGACCACAGGGCTAGAGCCCAGTGTTACCTCATCTAGAGCAATGATAATAAACACACAGATGTGCCTGTACATTAATCATGTTGTTCTGATTATACTCAGCGCAATCGTCTTTATACGCCACGTATATAAACAAGCTTAATGAGTGTGCTGTGATGATCCTCTTCTTCCGCTCCTTCTTCTTATCCTTTCCAATTTTCCTCTCCCCCTGTTTAGCCTTAAGCGACAGGTCAAGAAGTGACATCTATTGCCAGCTGGTGACGTCATCTCTAGCCTCAGAAATTACGACAGTCGATTTGTGTCTGACTGGATTAACTCTTTTGTAAATCTTTTTGGTTCTGTATTTTTATTTTTCTTAGGTCTTTACTTCTTTATTTTCACTGCCAATTTTGACACTCTAAACAAAATTTATTTCCGCCCGAAACTTGGTAGACTTTCATATTCTCTCTTGTTTCCCCACCCTCAATTGTCTTCTTTGCATATCTCTTTTCTCTCCTCACTATAAAATGTACAAATACAGTATAATAAATGGAAAAGAATTAGATGTTAAAAATAGAAAGCTAACATATTCGTTATAATAAAATTTAATATACAAATGTATTTTAACCCTTTTAAATGCTGACGTTGAAGTTGAAGGGAACACCCGTTACTTGGCTTTTGTGGAGGCCACGGTAGCGCAGTGGTTAGAAGCTACCTGCCTACTCGGTGGTGATGTATTTAAACACCCAACAAGATAAGGATTTTAATTTAAATTGATCTGGGCACTAAGGTACTCCCAACCTAAACTGGCTACTAGGAAATATACTGGGAAATAAAAGTGGCAGAAGTGATATTGTCATGGGTTATTTGACATCGCCCATCTAACGCAGATTGGTCTGTACCAAGATGAGTCTAGAACCATGTGCCTTCGGGTGTGTTAGAGTGTCGTTCATCTTACCTGGGTTATTTTGTTTTATAAGAGATATCGCGACTTGAGTGTGCTTTTGGGATAAACTAGTTTGTCAATGACTGGCAATTTTCTGTAGACATCATTGGTGTTGCAGTTTGCAGAATGATGCCTATAAACATGCGTCGTACTATATTGTATCTTGGTGCATAACATTGACAGGTACCATTTCTAACATGTCAGGTAATTCCATTAAGATCTGTTCAAATTTAAACCACCCATGCAATACATAACTCTCCATTATTCGTTTTCTTTCTGAACCTGATATACATGTTCAAGCTTGTTCATTGTAACATTTCACAACCAAATCTGAAAATTAACATAATTAGTATCCTGCGTTGCAATATAAGAGGTAGGAAAATGTAACACTCACGTACTGTAAAAAAGAAATGTTTTCAAGTGTATATGTACAACAATTACAAGTTGGCACAATCACAGATAAAAATACTAATTATAAACGTAATATGGGTTATTTGAGTGGCTCATTCTAACACAACTTTGAACAGGAGAAGATAAAAGCTCACATGTAAACATGTTTACAAACATGTCTTTAGCATGCAATGGTAATGACATTTGGAAAATTAACAAGAAAAACATTATAAATGGTCAAATTCATTGACCCTATTGTGAGTCAGATGCACTTATAATCTGATACTCTTTGTGAGATCTATGCGAGAAAGATATTGATTTTGGTTGCTTGGGTGAAATCCTCCAGAAGACTAAGTCTTAACTCTTATTCCCTATTTATTCACGCTGAAAGGGCTTGCATGTGTCAGAGTGACGTTGGTTAAGAGCCTTTTCTCCTGATCCAGTACTAAAGAACCATTTCAAGCGTACAGCGTTGAGAATATGTCATCCTGTCCCCACACCCAGAAACCAGTGGGGTGTTTCAGATCGGTAATGAAACTTCACGGAAAGGCATATCAAGGTGTAACCATGTCATGATTGAGAGCAGCACACACGGACTGGCTGGATGCAGGCCTAGATTGAAAATGTTAATTCTACAGGTTTTAAAGTTTCACTGACAACACACTCCAGCCCAATACCTAAAGGGAGCAAGAAAGTGATACACTCAGAAATAACGCAGTGCAAAGTGAGATACTTTGCAAAATTAGCAAACATAACAAACAAACAAGAATTAACATGTTAACAATACGAGGTCAATAAATAATAGATTATGCGGGATAAGTTAGATTGAATCGCATACGACCATTACAGGTCAGAAATAATTTTTGCAATTTACGAATACTTATGATAAACTATATAATACGATAAATTAGGAATGGCGGTAACGCAGTGTTAGTACACTCGTCTGTCGATTCGGATTTCCTGGGTTCAAATTTTTCTCGAAAGCAGACATTCTTGAAAGTGACCACAGGACTCCGACGTTTACGTCAAGCTAAACAAGGATGAAGGAAATTGTCTGAGGATTTAAAGGAGATGATGTGAGACTGACCACACAACTCAGTATTGTCTGAGTGACACCTAAATATGGGATTAGTGACATATCCTAATATAACAAACCGCTTGAAAACGGGAATTTTTATTCTAACTGTTAATATGCCAAACACTTGGAATGGTGCACATTAGGGATCAAACATATTCACATCTCATTCCTCCAATGCATTTCTTCTCATATCATGTCCAACACATTTTGACTGTCTGCGTCTAATTTCTCTAATCAATTTACGATTTTCATTTGTGTGCTGTAGTACTTGGTCATTGGTTTTTCTGTCTGTCCATGGTAATCTTTGCATTTTCCTCAGAAACCACATTTCTACAGCCATCAGATGTTTTTTCGGCTTGACTGCTCATTGTCCAAGTTTCTCATCCATACAAAAGAACAGGCTCTATGTACACCTCAACACTTTTTCTTGTTCCAATTGACATCTTTTTGTTGGTCAGTATGTTTTTCATCTTGCTAAAGGCTATTTTCGCCATGGCGATTCTTGTTCTAATCTCTACAAGGCATCTCCCATCAGATGTTATGACTGTTCCGAGATAATTGTACCGATTCACTTGTTGAAGAATTGATTGATTGATTGATTGATTGATTTAGGAACCGACATCACAGCACTCGGGACATTCCCATAAGCGCTCCGCCTTCATCCCCAGCAAGAATATTCCCATTTACTTGTATATTGCATTGTGGTATTTCTTTGTTCCTAGTGGCGACCATAATCTGTTTCGTTTTACAATTTAATTGTAATCCCATTTGTTCACTGCGTGCAAATACCGCATCTACTAATTGTTGCAGATCCTGCTCATCGTCTGCAACCAATACTGTATCATCTGCATATCTAATGTTATTGATGTTTCGTCCTCCCATGCTGATTCCATTTATATCTTCTACATTTCTGAAAATATTTTCACTGTATAGGGAAAAAAAGATCTGGAGACATTAAACATCCCTGCCTAACACCTCTCTTAATAGGCTGATATTGTCCCACTTCATTATCAATCCTTAAGGCAGCTTGTTGTTTCCAATATATGTTTTTTATAAGTCTAATCTCTTTCCCATCAATTTGTAGATCGGCAAGCATATCTACCATGTTGTCATGTCTTACTCTATCGAAAGCCTTTGTGTAGTCAATAAAGCAAAGATGTATATCTTTGTTTACTTCTATAGAACGTTCAATAACTGAACACAGCATATACACAGCATTTACTGTGCCCTTTCCTTCTACAAACCCACATTGTTCTTCCCCTATTTCAGGTTGTATTTTCTTCCTCACTCTTTGCATGATATTTCGTAGCATAATCTTTGTGATGTGACTCATTATACTAATTGTTCTATATTGATCACATTCCAAGGCTCCTGATTTCTTTGGGATTGCAATAAATTCAGAATTACATAATTCAGAAGGTATATTCCTGTATCATATAATGAGTTCACAGTCTGGTGACTTGATCTATTCCATATTCTTCTAAAGCTGTAATCATTTCTGTTGTGATGTTATCTGAACCGAGAGCCTTGCCAGCTGTCATATGTTTAAGAACATTTCGGACCTCCATCTTCAAAATTGGTGGTCCTTCATTATTAAATCGAATATCATACTGTTCTTCTCTGTTATCATCATAAAGGTTTTTCACATAGTCTGACCATAAATATAGAATCTGATCTTTTTCTGTTATATATATATATATATATATATATATATATAATATATATATATATATATATATATATATATATATATATATATATATATATATATATCATCATTATGTACCATGCTGATAAGCAGGTCATGTTTCACCATCTCACTCGATCACCAGAGTCATGGATCAGTTCGGTGTTCTTAGCTCGACCATACCCCTTGACCAAGCTCTCAAGGTATTTACTTCTCTGCTTTCCTCTTGTTCTCTCCGCCTCAATCTTCCAAGTTGTCACCAAGTTATGTAATGTATTTCTTCTAATAACGTGTCCAAAACTTGGCCAAGCTATCCAGGTGTTTACTTCTCTGCTTTCTCCTTGTTCTCTTCCCCTTAATCTTGCAAGATGTCACCAAGTTCTCCAGTGTATTTCTTCTATTAATGTGCCCAAAAAGCTGTGACAGTCTACGACCGATGTCTCTAATCAGTTTACTGTTTTCATGTGTTTCTTGCAGGACTTTCTCATTGGTTTATCTTTCTCTCCATAGTACTGTATGCATTTTCCTCAGAAACAACATTTCCATAGCGACAGATGTTTTTCAACTTGACAGCTCGTAAGTCGGCTCCGTGTTGAAGGTGTTACGGACGCTGTTCGTGATTCCATATACTCGCGTTCGAAACCAACTGCGAGCGATTTGGCAGCAGACCGCGTTGCGTTGGTGTTTTACGAAATGGTATGAGTGCCAGTCGTTCAGAAAATAATGGCAAACTACCGAAGGTAAGATTGCCAAGAGATGACAACAACAAACAATGCTAATGTTGACTGCAACGTCCTTTAAAGGATATGCAACTAACTAACTGTTCATAAGGGGGAAAGGAGGCAGAGGCAGACACGATGCTGAATAGACTGGGACGTTGGCATGGAGATACGTCATCAGCAGAGTTGGTCCAGACCACCAAGGACCGAGATCTGTAGAGAGATATTAACTCCTGCTCTATTTTTCAGGGGACATAATTGAGGCGATAACCCAGATCTGATCCAATGCTTCGTGATCTGGTCAGACGGCGAACCATCACCACCAATGTGTTAACACGACACGTTTCTGTATAAGAACTCTTAAATGTACCCTTTCACAATGACAAACGGCTTTCATTGAGTTTGCCACGTTATAATTTGAAAGGGCAGAAATTCATCTATGAATAAACTGAAAGTCATCTCCACGGTTGGGTCACAGGAGTGTGTATTTGAAAATGGGACAAAGAAACGATTATGTCACGTCCAACTCAATAGATACTTATCACAACACACACATATTACCAATTGGTCGATAAAAATATGAGCCTAGCACCAATTTCCCAATGAGTGATATGGCGCGTGAAATGGATCTTTACTTATTTGACAATTACTCAGAGAGAGAGAGAGAGAGAGAGAGAGAGAGAGAGAGAGAGAGAGAGAGAGAGAGAGAGAGAGAGAGAGAGAGAGAGAGAGAGAGAGAGAGAGAGAGAGAGAGAGAGAGAGAGAGAGAGAGAGAGAGAGTAAGAGAGAGAGAGTATAAGTTAACATATATATTTAGCATGGTCACTACCAAGAAGAAAAGAAATGACAGACTACCTTGTTTTACATAGTGCCCAAAAGATTTAAGTCTTTCGAAATTCTGAAACAATGTTAGGGAGGCGATGTTCTGCACGTGACATGTAACTGAAATATGGGTGGTGAGTGATATTTATTAGCTTTATAAACAGATAGTTATTTCTTTTATAAACAGTTCGTTTTCCTTCAAAGTGGCTTAGAGATACGACATGTCTTTAACTAGAGAAGAACGGGTTCGATTCACAGCGTGGACGGAATAATCAATATCTAGGAATAAGAAACGGGTGGATGTTCTCCTTGATCCTGGGTAGTAAACTGGACTTCATGCCTTATCGGACATGGTCGACAAACTCCGACGACCGTGTGTTTGTGTACGTTGCGTGAGTTAAACATCGCTCGGCAGTAATACATCGCAGCCAAGTGGATGATTTCCCTTGCTAAAATTCCAAATTCCACCCATCCATCAAATGCTATGCCGGTAAGCGTGGAAGGGGGATGATTCGCCATTTCACTCGATCACGAGAGTCGAGGATCAGCCCAGTGTTCTTGTCTCGATCATGCCACATGGTCAACCCTTCCAGATATTTACTACTCTGCCTTCCTCTTGTTCTCTTCCCCTCGATCTTGTCAGTTGTCACCAAGTTCTCTTATATATTTCTTCTCAAAACATGCCCCAAAAATGTTGACTGTCAATGCCTAATTTCTCTAATCAGTTTACGATTTTCATTCTTTTCTTGTAGGACTTGGTCGTTGGTTTTTCTGTCTGTCCATGGTATTATTTGCATTTTACTCAGAAACCACATGTCTACAGCCATTAGATGTGTTTCAGCCTGACTGCTCATTGTCTACGCTTCACATCCATACACAAGTACAGACTCTATTTAGCACCTCTTTTTCTAGAAGCAATTGACATCATTTTATTGGTCAGTATGTTTTTCATCTTGCAAAAGGCTACCTTCGCCTTGGCAATTCTTGTTCTAATCTCTTTAAGGCATCTCCCATCAAATATTATGACTGTTCCGAGATAATTGTACCGATTAACTTGTTTAAGAACATTCCAATTTACCTGTATATTTCATTTTAGTATTTCGTTCTTGCTAGTGACGACGGTAATCTGTGTCTTCTGACAATTTAATTCTAACCCCAATCGTTCACTGTAAATTACTTAACTGTTAATAACAGAATATTTATAACATGTGTATTCTGGTATACACACATTGAGGTCCATCAGAGTTTGTGCACGGTGCTGAGTACTCATTGTGCCATCATTAGAAGAAGACCGGAAGAGTCTTGGACAAATCCTTGTTGAATGGAAATGATCCCTTCTTATTCTTGGTGTTTTCTTCTGTTGCTGCCGCTGCTGCTGCTCTATCCCTTCTGTTGTTGTTGTTGTTGTTGTTGTTGTTGTTGTTGTTGTTGGTGTTCTTCTTCTTCTTCTTCTTCTTCTTCTTCTTCTTCTTCTTCTTCTTCTTCTTCTTCTTCTTCTTCTTCTTTATTATCGTCGGGTACTGGTCTAGAGCACAAAAGTTGGCGATCATGACTCTTACATCCTATCTGCCATTTGGAAAATTATTATTGTTTATGTGATTATTTGTTACCCAGCTATGAAAACTTGCCCCAGAGATTTTTCTCTATCTTTTCTTATCTAGCCTTCTGTTTTGTCACGTAAAGCTAATCGCTAAATTCCACATCTTCTGTTGCTAAAGTCTCTTAAATTGCATTTTTACTGGTTTAAAAAAAATGTTTACATAAATGATCTTGTAACTCTTTTCCCAAAACCAAGCTAAACATATTTTTCTGCACGCATTCTTTTTTTTTTTTCATTTTCTGGCTCTAATTATTGATATATACCTCCCTTACATTGTTTGTGCCCTACCACACTGTACCCGACCACTGGATTGTGTAGTGCGAATTTACCAAATATAAAGTAGTCTTACATTTATATAAGTGATATTATAGTATATAAACTATATTTCTTCTTCGACAGTTTTCTAAATTCGTTGTTATCGCGTTCAGATGCCATTTTGAAGTAGTAAGTTTTCTGTGATTATATTATTGACCGATTGCATTCAAAGAGTATCTTAATCTCATTGAAGAACTATGTGTTTGCGCTCTCTATCGCTCGCTTTGAACATAAGTGTAGTTTATACACGTTACTTCTAGTAGCAATGGACTGCACTTTTGCTTAAGGATTAGTTTTCCCTATTACTGGTGTCCCTCGACATCAGGTGAACCCACTCCAACTTCAGAGGCACTTGTAATTTATGTCCCCAAGTCAAGGACAAGAATCAACAATTTAGTCCAACTGACCGGTGTAAGGATTGAACCCCCTACCCCAGCATCAGCACACCGGATGTTTAAGAACAAGCCCTGTTATCCATTGGCCCCATCTGACCTCTGAACTACGTATTAGTTTGATGATGTTTTTCTTCGAATTACTTTCACAGGTGCAGTGATCAGCGTACATACCATGCATTTATTTCATTATACCGGAAGTTTGTAAAGCCTCACTATTATTATTATATGTAGAATACATTTGAAAAATGAAGTACATGACGTCATTAAAAATGTGCTAAAAACTTCAGTAAATTAGTTATAATAGTTACTGCTGTGGTCTAACGCTGTTCTGGGTAATCTCGAAAGTACAATTGAAGTATTAGTTATAACAGGTGTTGGAAATGTCCACCACAGGATTCAAGACAGGACTGTACGCGTCTCTTCATATTGTCAAACACCTTCTGCAACTTGTCTGTTATTATTTCTTGGTCCTCAACTGTGTGTAAATTAGTTTTGTAAACATTTCCTTTCAAGAAACCCCATAGATAATAATCTAATGGAGTTAGATTTGGAGAAGGGGCAGGCCAAATTCCACATGATATTATTCGATGTGCTAACATTTCTTCGACAATTACACGGTGATGCTCCAGCTGTGTGTACAATTGCACCACCTTGCTGGAACTACGTTTTTTTTTTTTCAATTTCAAATTTATTCAGCGGTTCTAAGGTTCCAGAATGTCAGTACGGTACCGATCGGCATTTATAGTGTTATTTAAGAAAAGTGGTGCAATAAAACATTTTCTACTAACGGCACTCCATTATCCAATTATATCATCGTGTAGAGGCGCCTCATGAAATGCATTAGGGTTAAAAGAGCTCCAAATACGATTATTTTGGCTATTAACGATTCCAGATAGAAGAAAACATGCCTCATCAGAGAAGAATGTTACATTGAGAATTGACTCGTCTTCTTTAGATAAACATGCTTGAACCACGTGGAATAGTTGACTCTGGATTGATTATCACACGCTTTTAGTTCAGACACAACCTAAACCGTGTATGGATGAAAATGTTATTATTGTTTGGAATGTTGTGCACTGTACTCACTGATACGTTCACTTGTTGCTACATTGTCTTTAAAGACTTGATTGGAGTTTTTAGGATTCTGTCTTAGATGTCTAGACATTTTTCTTCAGACACAGCAGGCCTACCAGATCACGGAGCATCTTCCACATTCCCCGTAGCAAGAAACTTATTTAAGAAATTTCTAAGCGTAATGCTATGAAGAGGTTGTTTATCAGGAAATTTTGATATAAATCTTTCAACAACCATTCGTGTGTATCTACAGCCATTTCGAAACAATTATTCAACCAAAAAATGATTTCTTCCGCTGATAACACCATTCTGTTTAGAGTGCAAAGAATTATCCCAGTAGACGACAGCCCTGCATATTGCTACACGATGGACTGTTGAGCAGATTTTGTGATGACGTCATGTACTTCATTTTCCAAATTTGCTCTATTTCTTAAACATTCAAAGTGTAGCGAGACATGACCAACAGCCGGTGTACACACATACGTACATACATACAACAAGGTCGACACATATAACACTTCATGTGTTATGGGTTGTGTTCTAATTTTGAAATCGCACCAGTTCAGATGCTCTACAGCCTACTCTTAACGATTTCAGCTGACACGAGATGTTGTCTCGTCTTTATTTCTCCATCACGTTTTTCTCATTCCCAACTTCAATAACACATTTACATGTGTTGGTTTTTGTTGCCACGTTTTGATACACATGTTTCTGAACATTCACACCTCGAAAGCATCTATTCGTTTTTATAAGTGTGTATTTACTGTTCATGTTTCTACGTCAGCCTGCCGTCCTGGTGGTCACGTGTTGAAATCCTCTTCCAGTCGGGGATGTTTTACAATCAGCCTATAATGGCTACCAGAAAATGTTATGGGAAGTAAAGGTTTGTAGTGTGACACTGGCCACAACAATCATCGAATGCTGATTTGTCTATACAATATGGGGCTAGCACCGTATGACATATAGAGACCTCACGGGGTGTAATGATGATACTTTACTTTTTTGTTACTTTTACAGTAACAATATATAGCACATTTTAACAATTATTTTTCTGAATGTGTTGCCGCTTCTAGCGGCCCAGAATGCTTTTGTTAGTAATATAGTCTGTTCGCCAATGCAATAAAATCTTTTAGAATAATGGTTCAAAGAAATAATACATAGAAGAATTCTAGCCCATGCAAACTTTCTACCTGATTTTAGAAGAGAAACTCACATGGAGACAAAAGTTATAATGTAGAAATCCTGACCATATGTCTTTTGTGGGATGAAGAAGGCAAAGATGAGCCACCAGCTGGTAAACTTTCAGGAACAGAATGGCTACTTCCAACAGAAATAGGGCTCGTTACTTGAGCAGCAGTGATGTTGTAGTGGCTGCAGGGCCTAGACTCAATCACGTTCTGCTCGCTACTGGAGGACATGTTTGTATGCCTCGAGTTACCTGTGAAGTTTGTTTGCGAATGTTTTTTAATGCTCTGAATACTATTGGCTTTGTTGTTACTAAATCCGTTGTCCCCGCGGGTATAAATAGTATTTGAAAATGCTTGTATGTCCATCACGTTGGCTGTACTAGACCAGGAATCTCTGTTGGATGCCGATGAAGGGCGTTTTCTGACATCGTTTAATTCTTGATGCTCAAAACTGCCTTTAGAAGACAAATCCCTTTTCTGCATTAAAGAAAGCAATTGAAAAGTAGTCATTAGTGTAATACGGGAAACATGTAACATATTACATTTGGTGCATATATGAATAACAACAGTGCAAATATGGAATTGATAACACTACAGCTAGCATTTACTGCAGTAATGTCCAACATATGCAAAACAAAGAAAACTGTTTTAACCTTCTCCCTCTCCATTTGCGGATAAACTTTATGGAGATGTTAACAAGCTTAAGCTGACGGCTGTTTTCTTTGTATTCATTCATACTGAGGTCTGAAGGTGAATAAAGAATTAGAGTAACAGGAGGCAGAAAGAAGATACTGATGCAGGAATGGAAAGAGTTAGGCTTTCACGTATTCTAGATCAATGCCGTTCTGAGATGAGGCAATTGATTCTATTCCAAGCACCCATTTCCTTCTCTGGCAAAGACTAGAACTGTTCAACATTATTAGGTACCCAATTTACGAGGCTGGATGAACGCAAAAACAGTGCAAAATGTAATCATACAACTGAATGGAATCCATCCCACCGTCTGTACACAAACAATAAACTGTTGTCTTAGAATATTATGCAGATGGAGTAAACATACTGAACTAATGAGTCAGTCTGTCAGTGTGGGTATGAGAACTGCCGTTATGTTCTGAGCTCGGGTAGGGACTCCCAACTGCCCCGGAGCTAGGCATAAACAATGTGAAGTAAAAAAAATACAAGGTAGCCTTAGATAGTATCATTACAGAAAACAGATTACGTTCCGGCGGCAAGCCTTCATCAGCAAACAACAACAAGAAAATTTTTAACATGCACTACCATGAAATGAAATTAAAAAAAAAAAAAAAATTAAAACACCGGATTCATAAGTTACCACTTATGAGTAAACATTAACAATATAAAATGTGGTTGAATGAATATACGTATACTTTTATCTTAACATATAATAATAGCAGATGTATCTAACTAATGACCTTCACGTGTGGAAACGACAATATATGTCTTTACTAAACGGTATTGTCAACTAGATGAGAATGATTTGTAAAAAAAATATAAAGCTGCTAAATTTGTATTTTTAAAAATATAATTGTTTCAACGTCCATTCCTTTTAAACATAAACGGGTTCATCATATCCCAAAATAACAACAGTATCAACAAAATTATCTAATTATGTCTTAATGTAGTCACCATAGTATCATTTCTGTCATTTATACAGTTGTATGGTTTCTAGTTGTTGTTTGCTGATGAAGGCTTGTCGCCTGGAACGTAATATGTTTTCTATAATGATACATTCTTAAACATCCCGTATGTTGATGCCGAGATACCGGGTTCAACCCCTACACTGGTCAGTATTACTAAATTGTTGACTTCTCGTCCTTGACTTGGGTACGCAAATTACAAGTAACTCTGAAGTCGGAGTGGGTTCGCCTGATGGCGAGGGACACTGAAAACAGGAAAAGCTAAATCAGTCCAGTTCATTAGAAGTAGTATACTTGTGTATGGACTACGCATTAGAAAAAAAAACAAAAAAACAAGTCACTAGCGCAACAAAAGACAAAGTCAACAAGCTGCGGTAAAAGTGATCATCATATGGTCATTTTTTCACCTGTAAATTGACCAATGTCAAATGATAAGTAAATGACCATTTCAACAGCTTAGGCGCAATGAGCTCCTGATATTAGACCCATGTTTTCATAGACCAGCCGTTATTCGGTCAGTGATGTGGTCAGTACTACATCGGCCGGCCGCCTTTACTTCCGTAAATATGTCCTTGTACTCACGTAAGAGTCTCCGTGGCGAAGAGGTTACTCACGCGGTTCGTGATCCAGCATACCCGCATTCAAAACACAGCTGCGCACGATTTGGCAACAGAGCGCGTGTTTGTTTTTTTACGAAATGGTATGGGTGACGGTTGTTCAGAGAGCAATGGCAAACTACTGAACTTAAACTTGCCAAGGCATCAGCAACAACAAAAACTGCTGGTGTTGACTACAAACGTCCTGTAAAGAATATGCAACTAACTAATTGTAACTCACGTAAGGATGGGGCAGTGTGGAAGCCCGGGCCAAGTTTAAGAATTCGAACACGTCCTGATGCAGATCAAACCCATACCCTCCGGGCCGGCAACGAGTCTCTAGTCACTACACTATCTGCGACTACCATGTCAAATAAATATAGGGATAAAAGCACGAAGAAAGGTAATAATTTATTGCCAGAACAGACATTTTACCTTCATTGCTGTCTTCTATATTACAGACACTAGTAAGCAGGAGCTGAGGGTTTCAGTATTTATGTTAAGAATTGCAGCTTTTACCTTCTTTTGCAGTAACTTTCTTGATGGTGAAAGTGTTTTCCCACAACATCCTCTCTTCCTTTTGGAACTTGGAGAAGGTTCCGGGGATGGCGGTGGAGTTTCCGAGGGTTTATTTGGCAGGTCATTGAATGTCATCTCCATCTCTACGAATTCTCGATCCTGCATTGCAAGAAGAGAAGAAAACACATTTGTCATGTATAGTTGTAATATGGATGTAAGATATGTAACGAATTCTTGTTCAAACCTGGCAGCTGTGACGTAACGGGTAGACACTTGCCATGTCTTACAGGTGGTCTTGGCTTCGATGCGCATCAGGGCAGTTTGTAATTTTAAAACATTGACCTGTGCTGCCAGGTAGGCTCAGCATAAATTTGACCTGTGCTCCCAGGTCGACTCATCATAAAATTGACCTGCGCTCCCAGGTCGACTCATCATATAATTGACCTGCGCACCCAGGTTGACTCAGCATACAATTGACCCGCGTTCCCAGGTCGACTCAGGCATAAAATCGACCTGCACTCCCAGGTCGACTCAGCATAAAATTGACCTGCACTCCCAGGTCGACTCAGCATAAAATTGACCCGCGTTCCCAGGTCGACTCAGCATAAAATTGAGTGCCAAGAAATGTCACGGGACGTAAACGCGTCAGGCGTGGTACCAACTACATCATCCACTGAGTGCCGTGAGGTCTATACAAATAGAAGTCTAGCAGAAGTTGCCCAAAGCGTTATAACGCATGTTAAAGGACATTGGTCATTAAAATAAAATATCAAGCTTACCTTTATAGGTTAATTCTTTCACATGACGTAGCAATCAACCTCAATCATGTTTTGACTGTTTGTGATTTAATAGGCAATTTTATGCGTTCAGTAAAAAAAATGTTTGCTATTGTTTTCTGAACGATTTATGCTCATATCATCGAAGTCAACGTGAGGTTCTGCTTCCTAATCGCGTGTGGCTGGTTTCGACCCAGTATGTCAGGAGAAAGGGGAGGGGGGAGAATTGTGAAAAGCGTTCACAGCCACCTAACCCACAGAAGTCGGCATCTTAACAGACTGACCACCAACTCGCTATAAGACCAAGGTATTTTACATTTTCTCAGAAAGCGTATGACATTTCAAGTGAACTATGAGCGTTGAGTGACGTTCTTGGTAACAGAGCAAAATTGGTTGGTCATATTAATTGTTCAGTATTTGTGAATCTTCGTGGAGAAGTGGTCAAGCTGTTTCCCTCGCGCTCCGAAGGTTGTGGGTTCGATTCTGGGATACATCTTTCGGTTCACGAGGTCATTTTTCTCGGAGAATCCTAGGGGTTCGTCGCTGGAGCTACGGAGTTCATGCTTTGTGAAACACTTTCGGCAGTCCATCCTGCGGCAAGAGACTGAGCCATATGGGATAATGCTGGTGCAATGAAGTTGAACCTCTCGACTTTTCAGACTTTGTCATTGTTCAGAATACCATGAGTTGAATATATCTTTTTTATTTTGTGTGTCTTTCTTCTTGTTTATTTCCACACACTCCCCCCCCCCCCCCCCCCCCCTTCCCCAATTTAAACCTCATTGAATATTTTCACCATGTATACATAGCAGGGGGCTTCTGATCGTCAGCAGGTTATCTGCTTCCCCAAGTGTTTCGGCCCATTATACCCTTAACATTCTTGGGGGGGGGGGGGGGGGGGGCGCCTGTCCAAGTAATGACTCCGGGCGTCTTTCCCCTGCCGTGCCAGACGTTCGGTTGATTTCGTTGTCTACTCTCAAATCCGCCCCTCTATCAGAGAGGAGAGTCTGTGCAGCCTGTGCTTGCTCCTTAGCACCTGTGGTCGTAAGGAGCCTGCTTCATCCCCGCCATGGCCTCTATCGCCTCCATACGTCTCCGATACCATGTTCCTTCTTCGTGGCCCGTTCAAGGCGCCGCACTCTACTAGGAAGCAGGTTATTCCCTTTGATTCCCCGACCCACCTCTTGGTCTCTGCAGCTGAGTGCGACTTACGGACGATTACCGCTCTGATATGGAGGCTGGACTTTGCCCGACTGCTTGCATGATTTGACTGCACTTACATCCCCCACCCTCGTTCGGAGGAAACGCTAGAGAGTTGACACGAGACGTTGCAAGTTCGTGGTCTTGGTTGAGAGATCGTTCGTTAGGCGTTCTGCAGTTACCGCTTTCATTCACAATAGTTTCACTATATATGCATTCGTTCGCATTGAACTTAATCGCAGGCGATACACGTGCTGCTACTACTACTTAAAGTGCACTAGAATGAGCTTGCTTGTGTATTAGCTTTCCTATTACCAGTGTCCCTCACCATCAGGCGAACCTACTCCGACTACTGAGATACTTGTAATTTACGCCACCAAGCCAAGGACGAGTGGTCAACATTTAAATTCAACTGTCCGGTATCGGAGTTGAACCCACAACCTCGCTATCGGTCAAGACCGGAAGTTTAATAGCGAGTACTTTTATCCATTCGGCCATGCTGTCCGCCGCAGCGGACTATATAATTCGGGGTGCTTAAAGCAGAAGCCGAACAATATACTACAGAAGCAAGAACCAAGATACATCAAATACTACCTGAGAAACCTAAATTTGAACGAAAGCTAATCTATGAAGAAAAAGATGGATACGTTTCTCCTGAGCATAGAAAATACATTCACTAATGGAAGAGGAACGAAAGAGGCTGAGAAAACTAAGGATATTCTTTTAAGAACCACACCCAAGGAGTACGGCATTCACACAAGGTATCGACACATCATTTACTAACAGAACGAAACGTTGGATAAAAAGCAACTAGATGTTGTGGGTGTCTGTAAAGTCTTACTACACTTTGTATGTAGAACAAATTTGAAAAATTAAGCACATGACGTCATCAAAAATGTGCTAAGCAATTCATTAAATTAGTTACCATCGCCACTGCTATGGTCTAACGCTGTTTTTGGGGAAGCTGGAAAGTACAAATGGAGTATTCATTATAACAGATGTTGGAAATGTCCACCACGGGCTTCAAGACATGACTGTACACGTCTCTTCATATTGTAAACTACCTTCTGCAACGTGTCTGTTTTTATTTTTCTTTGCAACAGGCACTTGCATAGAAGTACTGAAAAGAAGCAGTCTCTGTATTTGTCGAATGTGATTGAAAGCAAAACATAAAGATGATATGTGACTACCATACCGTGGTCTTCTCCAAACAAGACAGCAGGTGATGGTGCTGCATCTGGAAGATGTCTTCCTTGTAGCTGACATTCCACCTCCAGGCCCGACTCGGTGACCAGCAAGGTTATCTTCAGCTCTCTTCTTGGCACTAATGAATGCTGCACTACTGGCATTCTTGGCCATGGTTATCCGCGCCTCTCTGGCTTTCTGTGGACAAGAACATAAACACTAGAAACTGTCAGCATTTGCTGTATTCAATTTATAATGCCTCTATGGCGCTCTATGAACGTGAAAATGTAAGCTTGAAACTAATTGGCAGATATTACTCTATTCAGATATATTATTTATTTGGCTTTCTATGAAAACAAATACACACGAGAGTCAAGCAAGAGTTACTTTATTCTGATTGTACTGTCTATTTGGCTTCCTACGAACATGAAATACATGTGGGTAACTAACCTGTCATGTAGTTATTTTCAGATTGTATTGCCTCTCTGGCGGTCTATGAACTTTAAAATACACACGTGAAGGTATTGCTGTAAAAGGTATATTGCCTCTCTGGCTTCCTGTAACACACCACACACACACACACACACGCACGCACACACACACACACACACACACACACACACACACACACACACACACACACACGAGTAACTAGCTGTCATGTAGTTCTATATCCAGATTGTATTGTCTCTCTGGCTTTCTATAAACAAAAACACACACAAAAAAACACACACAAGAGTAACTAACTGTCAAGCGTGACTGTATTCATTATTGCCTCGCTGACTTTCTATGAACAAACAGATGTACATGGGAAACTGGCAGGCATGATATGATTGAATACACTAATGTTGATATGACTGTATGAGACGACAATGTGTTTCCCGGTAGAATATGTCTCGTGAGTCTACCGGCAGCTTTTCCTATTACCATTTTCCCACGCCATCATGCGAACCCATCCCGACTTCTGAGGGACATATTATTTACGTCCCCAGGTCAAGGGCGAGACGTCAACGTTTGAGACAACTGACCATGTAGGAGGAGAACCCCCTACCTCGCCATATGCGCACCGGAAGTTTAAGAATCCAACACTTTAACCCAGTCTGCCTTGCGAAACTTGCGACGTCCCAATAATTCTCAGTCTGCATTACAAAATAAATGAGGGGATATAATCTTTCCCAAATTAGGTTCAGGAATTAACATGGTTGCTTCCCCTTATAATAAGATAGCACAAGATAATAGCTTCATCCCAACATTGCATGCTTGCTCTTGTTTGTCGATGCGATTCTGTCTTTTAGTGTAAAGAAAATCAACAGCTATCGGTATTTATATATATATTGCAGTTCCACATACATGATTGTCGTATAGCAAGTCCTTTGCAGCATTAAACTGACAATATCATGAACGGTGTACGACGACGTTCGATGTGAGCTCTCAACGTTCGCTTCCAAAAGGAAATACTGACCCGTAAATCAGGGCTTACGAAATGTGTTGGCTCTAGCACTTAACATGTTCACAGTAGGTTCCTACTACGCGACCTGTTCATTTTTAGTTAACGCTTTTGCAGACCTTCGCTTTCATTAAAGGGTGTCATTAACTATTTCGGTCCTAGAACGTTTCCAAAAATGACAAAATATCACTATGGAAAATTAAGAGCCGATTACTTTCAAAGGGTAACTATTACTTTCTTTGGATTGATTGAGTGACGTCTGAAGGTATAAGAAGAAGAAGAAGAAGAAGAAGAAGAAGAAGAAGAAGAAGAAGAAGAAGAAGAAGAAGAAGAAGAAGAAGAAGAAGAAGAAGAAGAAGAAGAAGAAGAAGAAGAAGAAGAAGAAGAAGAAGAAAAAGAAGTATGAAGAAGAAGAAGAAGAAGAAGAAGAAGAAGAGAAGAAGAAGAAGAAGAAGAAGAAGAAGAAGAAGAAGAAGAAGAAGAGGAAGAAGAAGAAGAAGAAGAAGAGGAAGAAGAAGAAGAAGAAGAAGAAGAAGAAGAAGAAGAAGAAGAAGAAGAAGAAGAAGAAGAAGAAGAAGAAGAAGAAGAAGAAGAAGAAGAAGAAGAAGAAGAAGAAGAAGTACAAGAACAAGAACAAGAAGAACAAGACCAAATCAAGAACAAGAATAACAAGAAGAAGAAAAGAAAAAAATTTAAAAACAAATCTATGTCATATTCAACATACATTGCCACAATCGTGGCATTACAAACATTTCTCCAAGTTTACCAAACTTCATGTAAAGTGTCCCCAGTAGTACAGACTCGATAAGTCTAGACAAAGCAAAATATATGGCTAGTATTTCATTCCAGTATTTCTACAAATGATTAGTGAAGATCATCCTCATCACACTCCGGACTGGCCCATAGGTGTTCCAATCTTATCCTTAACAGCTGCGCCAGGGTTTATCGAGTGATTGCACCACTTCTGTGTTGGTTAACCAGAGGTCTTGTGCCCCTGATTAAAATGTCATGTCTGTTAGCTCCCGGCTTCAGTCCCATCTCCTTCACTCTGGACAAGGAAGAGGATTCACAAGCGTCCTTAAAGTCATTTGTTTGTTCTGCATCTCTTATGACATTGATGTTGTCTGGCCCATCCACTGTCCTTCCCTCCCGATCACCGCCACGTTGGCCAATCGATCGGCATGCTTGTTGCCTTTCATACCTGAAGTGCCTAGGTACACAGATGAAAGTTAGCTTGACTAATTACAACGTGCCCAGTGTGTCGAGCCAATCATGTCGTATGAGGCCAGTCCAGCCTGTACCTTCTTGAGCATGTTCACTGAGTTTATCAGTATGCATGCGTGTGAATAATGTTGCGGGCAGAGCCAATTCATAGTGTTGGTTACAACCATTGTTTCTATAGTAAGGCTGCTCATTGGCACTGCAAAGACATCCATTGCTTCATTGCCAGTTTTGCATCTTGTGCTCGCTGAGAATGCTCAAGCCCTCTGCTTGTCCCGGTCCGCAGACCCAATTCGTAAACGCCAATGCATCGCCTTCTCCCGTGTTTTCATGAATGGCCTCAGTCTCTGCTGCTGTGGCATCTTGCTTTCTGCGACCTCAAGTGTGACATAGGACTTGATGGTAATCTGTGATTGTCACACGTGGGTGTGAAGGTTAAGCTATAAATCGATCTGAATCAATGAGCTACAAATGACTATTGGCTAAGTTAATGTACTCATCAACATGAGGTTGTGGAAAGGTGGCCTCGAGGGTGCACACTAAGAGTTCATGGCATCTAATTCAGATATGCCAAGTGTATCAAGAGGTGGACATGTTTAACTACTGGGACACCGATGGTACATCCTCACGCCAAATGGGAAATGCTGGTGCAGAAAAAAAGAAGAAAAACTGAGACAGTCAACACAAAGGCCTTAATGTAACCAGGAGAAAAAAAAGAGTAAAGGTAATGAGTTAGGAAAGACGTATAAAACTCAAATAATGGTAATCAGGTAGAAAAGATGTGATCAAGAAAACATGGTAGTAAACAGAGCGATTCCGAAACAAGGCAATGACTCCTGTTATCTCCGCATCTTCAACACACTTTGATAATAGTTTGACAAGAGCTTGATAACAGTAGATGTAAGCATATTAAAGATATGAAGTATACAAACATCATCACCAACCAGTACCATTAACTGATTCAGTGCCGTAGGATTATATATGGCCAAATGTAACCTTCCTTTTGGGCAGAAGGACGATATATTGCCATATTAGTGTTATTGTGCTATTTGTTTTGTTTCGTGGTATCTTCAGCAATTGCAAAGCTCAGTGAACAGAACTGTACATTATAATACTTGATCATTTGATTATGTACCGTGTTTGGTCCAAACCTACTTTTTGTTTTGCACTGATTGATGATTGATTGATTGATTTAGGAACCGACATCACAGCATTCGGGGCATTCCCATAAGCGCTCCGTCCCCATCCTCAGCAGCCAGCGAAGAGTTCCAACACTAATAGTACCAGAAGCAATCTGATTATATGTCCGTCTTGCCTTTCCTCTGAGCGTAGATCGTCGGCCAGATCCCCTCGTCACCCCTCGCTGTCTCATTCTTGCCAGACCATGGTGATCCATTTGCTCCTCCGAGGTGTACACGTGCTCCCACAAGGTCGCATCCACATCTGCTTTGTCATGCATCAATACTCCACCAAGTTTTGCCGAGCCAGCCAATCTGTCCGTCTGTTCATTCCCCAGCACACCAGCATGCCCCGGAGAAAAGATCCAGACGATGCTTGTCACCCGTGACTTCCGAAGCGAAGCAAGCCACTCTGCACGAAGCATGCCTGTCCTCTCCCTACTCAGCATGCTTTCTGAGTCAGTTACAATCACAATGTGTGTGTGTGTATCGTATCGTATGTTTGGCACTGAATCAGTTAAGAAGACTGGCGGGAACAGATCGCCATCTACTTCGATTCTCAGCTTGTGTTTTACATTCTGTTTGATTATATTTTGACCACCCTAATGTTGTCTATTTATAATCTGTGGAGCTTGTTAACTGCTTTTCCTGATGTTGTCAGTCTATTTACATCTGTGGAGCTTGATAGCTGCTTTGTCCTGATGTTGTCTGTCTATTTACATCAGTTGAACCTGTTAGCTGCTTTGTTTTGGTCTTGTCCGTCCATTAACATCTGTGGAGCCCATTATCTCGTTTGTCCTCAACGTTTTCCTCTGTTATGGTTTTTAGTAGATTATTATGTCACTTGAGACGACCAAACCTTTAGTAGATTATTATGTCACTTGGGGTGACCAAGACTTAGTAGAATATTATATCACTCTAGGTAACCAAAACCTTAGTCGATTATTATGTCACTTGAGAAGAAAAGAAAACCTTTAGAAGATTATTAAGTCACTTGAGGTGACAACAACTTTAGTAGATTATTATGTCACTTGGGGTGACCAAAACTTTAGTAGATTGTTACGTCACTTGAGGTAACCAAATATTACATTATTATGTCGTTTATTATATTGTACATTATTATGTCGTTCGTTTCAAAAAGAAATCCAAATCAGAAAATGTCCTGAAGCAGTCTGTGACGTGATAGGAGCATCTCATATAGTAAGTGTGAATGCATGGAGCAAATAGTGACCAGTCTTTACCTCACTTTGCGGACACGGGACCATGGATTCATACCCTAGTTCGAACGCACTCATGGTATTATCACCGTAAACATGTGAGCGACCACACGAACGTAGTCCACTCCACCGCTTGAGGTGACCACAATTTAGATTTCTCTATCGCTTGAGATTATCAAAGTACTTGTCTTTATCAATTTTATTTCAATCAGCTGAACCCATTTTATATTCCACTTCTTTTATAACATGCTGATTTAATTATCGAAGAAACTTACCCAGTCTTCTAATGACTCACATTTCAAACTCCTGAACTATAAGATTTAAATCAAATCAACGTAGCATTTCACCAAAAGAGGAATATGTAAAGCACCACCTTGTGTCAGTTAACCTGAGAAAGATACATTCTAAGACATATGTAGAGCCAATCCTAACTTATAGGAATGGGTCAAAGACAATTAGTAGAATACATAACAGTTACTTACAGGTTACAGACACGTATTTCTGCAGAATAAAATCGAGAATACCATAGAAAGAGTATCGAACATATTTTGAAAGAAACCAACCGACAAAGATAACTAGAAGATTTGATATAGACTTTGGGCACGTCATGAGAAATATAAAAATTAAAATATGTCAAGAAAATAGGAAAGATGGGAAGCAGGAAATACATGAAAACCCAGAGAAAATATGCTAGATGGTTTGACATCGTGGTATGAGGAAAATATGTATCCAAACCATCGGCAGACAAGCAAAAACAAACAAAAAAAAAAGGATAAGGAATGAGTAGACAAGCTGAAAAACATCTGATCGCTGTGGAAATGTGGTTTCTGAGGAGAATGCAAAGAATACCATGGACAGACAGAAAAAAACCGGCCAATGACCAAGTCCTATAAGAAACAAAAAGAAAACCGTAAACCGATTAGAGAAATTAGACGTAGGCAGTCACAATTTTTTGGTCACATTATGAGAAGAAATCAATTGGAGAACTTGTTGACAACTGGCAAGATCGGGGGGGGGGGGGGGAGGAGGGGAAGAACAAGGGGAGGACAGAGAAGTAAAACACCTGGATGACTTGGCCACGTTGCATGGTCGAGACAAGAACATTTAGCTGATCCACGATTATGGTGATCGAGTGAGATGGCAAAACATGACCGTTCACGCTTTCCGGCATGGCACATGATGATGATGATGAAACCATTGGCAGCACGCGAGACAGGATGCTGAGGATATACGTGACAATCAGCACTTTAAACACACACAATGTCCTAATTATGAAAACACCAATGGAATAAATCATCCACAAACTGTGTTAGCAGGATAATTTAGGAACACCTCATTTACATTGGAACAGCTTTACCTTCTGAGCTTTCCTCTTGTCGGCTCTCTGATTCTGGTGATATATCCTGCTGAAGTTGGACACAATGACTGGCACTGGAAGCGCGATGACCAAGACACCACTCAAGGAGCACACACCTCCAACGATCTTCCCCGTGATCGTGTCGGGAGTCATGTCGCCGTATCTGCAGAAGAAAAAGATTTCAATAACTGCGAAAGGCAAGCATTAAAAACATGTCTGTGCTATTGCTACTATTTGCTGGCGATAATGTATTGAGGTATACAATTAAGTTGCCACGGAAGTTGCCAGGCAGTTAACAGGTTATGTTCAGATTTGTATGTTTTAATTTTTCGCTTGTCGTACTGTGTAGCGGAACCGCTATAGCATAGCGACTAGATACTCGACTACCGGCTCGGTGGTCATAGGTTCGAACCGTACCGTGGTGGAACGGATTGTTAACAATTGCCATCGTCTCCCAGGTCGACCCAGCCTAAAATAATTACCAAGAAATGTTGTAGAAAGTAAAGGTTGTCCGTAGATATTGACAGCATCACCCACGGAGAGCTGATTGGTCTATATAAATATCGGTCTGGTACCGTATGCCTAACGTGCCCTGAGTCTAGAAGGTTCCTGTACTTGTACATACTGTGTCATAGAAACCATTTCACCAGTTCAACCATATATTATTATTTATTGTTTAAAATGTGTTTGTCCTCACTCGCTTTGAATTCAAGCGTAGTCCACACACATTACGGCAAGAAGCACTGGACAGCATTTTGCTTATGGATTAGATTTCCCATTACCAGTATCCCTCGCCATCAGTCAAACCCATTTTGACTTCAGAGGTACTTGAGATTTACATCCCCAAGTCAAGGACGAGAAGCAAACATTTTAGCCCAACTGACTGGTGTAGGGGTTGAATCTCTTACCTTAGAGATTCGTTGCATATCACGCCTATGGGCTTTGTTTTAATTTCCACGAAAATATTGATACCTTAGTATCAGCACACTGGATGTTTAAGAACGAGCGCTTTATCCATTCGGCCACGCTGACCAGCATATATAATAGACCCAGCAGAGATCAGAACTGTGTCAGTCTCACACATATAACACCATATATAAGAGACCCAGCAGAGATCAGAGCTGTGCCAGTCTCACACAAGAGACTTTTGCATATCCTTTACAGGACATTGCTTGTCAACATCAGCATCTTTCAGCTGATTGTTGATTTCTTGGCAAGATTACGCTCAGTAGTTTGCCATTGCTTTCTGATCGGCCGGACTCACATATCCCGTAAGTTACCGACGCGATTCGAACCACTGCTGATTCTCACCGTCAGTCACGTTGCTTACGAGAGTATACGAGATTACGGAGAAAAGTCGCTAACCTCTAGGCCAGGAAGCCGGCAGTCTCACACATGTAACACCATATATAAGAGACCCAGCAGAGACCAGAGCTGTGTCAGTCTCACACATTATAACACCCTATATATATATAATATATATATATATATATATATATATATATATATGCGACCCAGCAGAGACCGGAGCTGTGCCAGTCTGACACATATAACACCTATATAAGAGACCCCAGCACAGATCAGAGCTGTGCCAGTCTGACACATATAACACCATATATGTATGTGACCCAGCAGAGATCAGAGCTTTGTCAGTCTCACACCTGTAACACCATATATAAGAGACCCAGCAGAGACTAGAGCTGTGCCAGCCTCACACCTGTAACACCATATATAAGAGACCCAGCAGAGACTAGAGCTGTGCCAGTCTCACACCTGTAACACCATATATAAGAGACCCAGCAAGAGACTAGAGCTGTGCCAGCCTCACACCTGTAACACCATATATAAGAGACCCAGCAAGAGACTAGAGCTGTGCCAGCTTCACAAATATAACACCATATATAAGAGACAAACCATAAATGTTACGATTTATTGCCTGGCATATTTCGCTGCATCTCGTCAGGTACATACTGCAGAAGTCACGCAACGTAGAGTAAAATAACTACACTCATCTTTCAAGCTGCCGGCTCCCTGGCCGAGGGATTAGCAGATTTCTCCGTAATCCCGAATACTCTCGTGGTTGACGTGAGTGCACGAGAATTGGAAGCGGTTCGAGTCGCACCAGTGACTTATGAGAGTATGGAGCCGGTCGCTCAGAAAGTCGTGGCGTGCTGATGAGCGTAAGTCTAGCCTAGGAATCAACATACAGCTGAAAGATGCTGATGTTGACCGCAATATCCTGAAACAGGATGGAAACGCGGGGAAAAAAAAAAATCTTTCAAGCTGGAATATACACATGTTCGCACAGTAATATCAATTGTTTACCATGGTAATTTTAAAAGGACTATCATGTCTTTTTTCTGTTTGCAGAAAATTGGCCTATGTAGATTGATCATTATGGCCTCTGCAAACTTTAACAAACGACTATTTTCTGTATGAAACAACACGCGAAAAGCACACAGCAGAGTTGTTGAACACACACCCAGCTGGCTTGATAAGATACTACACACAGGCGTTGGGATCATGAAAAGGCTGACACACGACAATTATAAACTTCCGGCGTCGTCCATTGCACGTCATGTCTTGGAAACCGGTCTTGTAATTGATAGAGACAGCGCTTTTCGCGTGTTGTTTCATACACAAAATAGTCGTTTGTTAAAGTTTGCAGAGGCCATTAATGATCAATCTACATAGGCCAATTTTGTGCAAACAGAAAGGACATGATAGTCCATTTAAAATTACCATGGTAAACAATTGATATTATTGTGCGCACACTGTGTATATATCAACTTGAAAGATGAATCTAGTTATTTTACTCTACGTTGTGAGTATGCACCTGACTAGATGCCGCGAAATATGCCAGGCAATACATCGTACAATATATGGTTTGTGTCTTCGTTATTCCAATTCACTACGGGAAAACATTGGTGTGATATATGAGACCCAGCAGAGATCAGAGCTGTGCCAGTCGCACACATGTAACACCCAACGTTTTCTGAACAAGCATTAAACGGTCTGATATGTTTGTCCTGAACACAAGGTGTGTGTTTTTAAGAGAACAGCTCTCTGTCGATGTAAGGGACGAAGGTTATTGATTATTTTATAAATGGGACAATACCACACCAAAAAAAACAACGTTTGGAAACACAGCTTAAGAGAATAATTCTAGTTTTGAGACTTAATACGCAAAAGACGTTTTGATGTATACGAATTCTGCATCTTTTCACAGATGTTACTCTTGAATTGGTTAAAATTGGAAAGTGTGTTTTCACCTCAGGAACTTTAAGGCAGATGTATAAATACAAGTTATGGCGGGACAAGGGTATCCCTTTTCAAAAGATAAGTAAGATGCTTCCTTCTCTCCACTAGCCTACCGGACACCCTTGGGCAAGGTGGAGTACCCGGTTATCCCCCATCCCCAACCACTATGACCACGGTAATGTGAAACCATCTAAGCCGGTGGTGGATGAAGCTGGAGCACAGTGGATAGAGCAGCGACAGATAGTTGTTGGTTTTGTCTCAAGTTCCACCAGGGTGGACAGAAGATCTCTGTATAGAGACAATGGCTAAAGGTCTTCGACCAGTATGATCACTGCCAAGAAAGATAGCAATGGCAGACTACCTTCATTGCAGACAACTAGGTCATGATTCGTCACGGCATATTATGATGGGATGTAATGGAAAAAAATTGTGACAACTGGCAATACCGATGAGAAAAGAGCTAGCGTATAAAGATAAAGATCTAGATGGAATGACCACATGGCATGATCGAGATGAAGAACACAGACCTGATTCATTACTTAAGGGCACACGATAATGATGATAAATAAAATCAATATGGAAATCTCCAGTTAGGGAACATTTCAACATTTCGCCCGGCTTTACCTTCTATTCACATCTACATTGAAGTTTACCTTCCGCATCTATTCGCTGTCCAGACACGTGCAGCATTTTCAAAGCTGCAGTTAGATCGCGATTTCATTGTTTTCTCTTCCCCCCTTCTCCTCCTCCTCTTTCTGACTGCATCTTTAAAGTTACAACATTTCCTGGCCTGATCGCTAGGCAACGCGCCTCTCAGGACGCCCTCAGGATTTGAGGAGCTGGTATGGAGATTACACATGACAGAAGCAGACAGATCAATGTTAATTGATTTCAACATACGTCACCTTACATCAAGAGATAATTTCTGTTAGTGAGTTATTTCTTAAGGCAGCGCTATGAGCAGGGAATAACACTCGGGCCTTCACAAGTGGACAATGTGAGTTATGTGAACTATTTGTAAACAGCGGTCCACTTCAAATGGCTCATATATTGCCTGGACTGCACCATACTCCACCTAGAGTCACCCCACTATTTGAGATTCCACGAATCCATGACTCATTTATCAAGTGGCATGGCCTGTGGAGAACGTAGCCAATTCAGCAGTCTTTCTAGATTGTTGTCTATATCATACGCCAGGTGCTTATCCTCTGTTGTCTCTATCATATCTTAATTATCTATAACTTTTTAAGTTTTCGTTTTCTACATTTTGACCTCACTCTTGTTCAACTTGTCTGAACAATTCCATTCATTTCGATATTTTAAAGACTGTGATGTCTTTTCACATGTCCATACTTAATTTCCTTCATTTTCATTTGTGTTAATGTTAAGTCCAGATGACGTAAAATATATTTCATAAATGAACAAACATGTATTGTTTGGCGCTCATAGAAGTAGTATATAGAAATAGAAGCTTGAGGACGCACTAGACAACATAAACATCGAAAGCTTTATTTACCAATAGGAATTCGAACCTCTCCCCCCCCCCTCCCGCCACCCCAAGACAACAGAAACAAGTGTACTTCGACGCATGATCAACTAGAAACCCTAGTGCGTTCTTATCCCTGTCTTCTACTTCGATAAGCGTCAAACAATACATGTGTGTTTATTTAGGAACTGTCCTAGTGGCGTCAAGGCGTTCCTCAATCGATATTTATAAGTAAAATATGTGCCTGGCTTTTAATTCCAGAACTGGTACAAGTTATTTCTGGTTGTCTGTGTTGAGATGTGAGGGACTTTCCAGTTATAGATCAGTCTGAGGCAATGATGTTCAAGTTAATGTTACCAATCATGACCACACATTTAATACTACCGCTACTATTATACCCCCTCCCCCCACCCAATTAAAAAAAATGCGCTTCTATCAAGAACATTTCTGAGCTAAGAGACTCCTAAACTGAGACTCGTCGCTACTTTGGCTTGCAACGAAGCGAATAGGCAGGATGACCAGTGAGACCTTGACAAGCTGATTGTCTCCACGCACAGTTTGGTAGTGCATGTTATTATGTTTGGACTTGCAGGACCCGGTTTTGTCACCCGGCTACTGAGTCTAGAGCTTTGTGCGGCACTTTGAGCTGTTGATTTCTTTCGAAATGTTTTTTGTTTGTGTCTTCGGTGCCTGTGTTGTGAAGTGCAGATTTAGAAAAAGGCGAACGGCTAGTAGTCGGCTATTCGTTAGTTGCCTTGTGCAATAATGCATGTGCGGACTGCTTGCTTTTATTTTCGAACTGTTGTCTTCGACAATGAACTGCATATTCGAGTAAAGGACAGTTTGCTATCGCTGTTCTAGCTATAGGTCTTGTCTAGGCTACTGTTTCCTTAACATAAGATAGCGATGAGCTTTTCGTGCGGTTATTTGGTGGAACAGGAAAGGAGCAATTATGTGGCCACCGTTGCTATGAAGTTGGACATTGACACTGGCACCTTTCTGTCTTGACAGACGATAGTTTGGTACATTGTGCTTCAAAAAGGCTTAATAACTACGACCTATGGTGGTGGCGAATGTGGCTGATAAGGATAATTCGCGCTGTAAATGTTTGTCCACAGTCGATGCATGTGAAAACATTGCCATTTCCACCATCATGCACCATCTTACGTCTCTCACGCTCTGTGTGTGCGTTATCTGCAATCATTTTCTCCTTTGTCTTTATTCCATTTCTGATAGTTGCACTCCATGCAACATGTTCAGCGGCGACTTGCTCCCATTGAGCATTATCAATGCCTGTATCAATCATGTCCCGCTTACACACATCTTTGTATCGTAGTAGAGGCCGATCCTGAGATCTCCTACCCATCTGTAATTCATCAAAAAAGATGTCCTTTGGTATTCTACCATCATTCATCCTCCTAACTTGTCCTATCCATCTAAATCTACGAAGACTGAGCATGGAACACACCGTCACACAACCTGATTTTTCCAATACTTAAGTATTTGGCATTTTGTCTTGCCACTCAATACCAAGTATTCTTTGCAGACACCGCATATTAAAGCTGTTTAAACGTTTCTATCGGTGTGAGTAAGTTGTCCAGGTTTCACTGCCATAAAGAAGAGTACTAAGGACACAGGCTTGGTAGACGAGGACTTTTGTTCTGGCAGTAAGCTTCCTGTTCTCCCAGACACTTTTTGCTAACATGTTCATTGTTCCATGAAGTTGGAGCCGTACCACTAATACTTATGAAAAGCTAAACTGTTTCGTTAAGATTGTACCACTGATGTCATCAGTTACGGCTCATGATTCTATAGCAAACCTCCATATTAAATCCTGAGGCAAAATTATGATACTCTTTATGGAGGATTTCAAAGCGGCAATTGGAGTTGAAAGAACGGAAGATGGTAATTGCTTTTCTGTAAGATGTTTTGTTAGCTAAGAATGCGTTTGTCAGCAGGACACACATCTGGATAAGATTCTATTCGGCCGGCTATGTCCTCCTCTTCTTCACTCCTCTTTCGAGGTAGGGAGTTACACGTTGTCAAGTACTTCATCAAAGGCAGTGGGCCTGATTTCGGCATGCATGCGTGCAAGACATGCTCCCTCTAGACCAGGGGTGGCCAACCTTTTTAGCAGGCGGGCCAAATTTCAGAAATAATATTTCCTGCCGGGCCACTCACCTAATTTAAAAAAAAAAAAAAAAATTTAATTAAGCAAGCAAGCGTGCTACAGCCTCGACCACATCGTCGCTTCCCACTACGCGGGCCGCAATATGACTCCCGGCGGGCCGCATGCGGCCCGCGGGCCTCGTGTTGGCCACTCCTGCTCTAGACTATTCCTACAATGAAAGGTCGTGACCGTTGACTAGGTTTCAATCCTAACAATTATACCAGGGCAGCGGCATTACTGCATACTCCGGTATTACTGATACACTAGTATTACTGCATACTCCGGCATTACTGCATCCTCCTGGTGATTTCTAACAGCTGTAAGATTCTTTAAAGTAAACAGCTTGCACACGGGACCAACTATTGTTCGTCCTTATCTGAGAACGATATTCGATATCACTACCCAAGATATCATGGGACGTATGAGATCATTAGGTACCAAAAGTTATTGAAACAAATGTCCCAAACGCAGGGTCAGATCAAACCAGGCGCCGTATTAACCTGAAACAGACATCCAAACAGTTTCCACCGGCAGACGATATGAAGAAGACAACTGTTATGATTTAAAGTGTTAGATATTTCTGTAGAAGAAGTCTACGTTTGTAAGTAGGTATGAGACACATCTGTAATAGAGACGTGACGTGATCGGGACCAGTCTTAGGACACAGTAACCTGGCACGGCATGGCACTGTATTACTACTACTATTGCTGCTGCTGCTGCTGTGCTGCTGCTACTGTTACTACTACTACTACTACTACTACTACTACTACTACTACTACTACTACTACTACTACTACTACTACTACTTACTACTACTATAAGTGTTACTGTTCCAAAGTACGAGACTGTTCTTACTCTTTAAATTCGTTTCTTCTCATGCTAAATTATTGCGTTGTCAGTCGATCCTGCATATATGATTATACAGGAAATACTATTGTTCCTCCAGGAAATTAAATGTTGACAACTTTAGGTGTGCTGGATATGTCGGATACATTAACCGTTTGGGCCAGGAAGACATTGGCCAGGTTTGTTGGTGAGGCAGGGAGTGAGGTATGATGTGCTCGACATGAGAAAGTGGAATCATTAGACAAAAGAGGTTCATGGGATACAAATGGAGATTAGTGGCCTCATTTGGATCATAATAAATGCATATGTTGCGTTGGATTCTGCTGCCACTAAAGAGCACTGGGACTGGCTCATAAAGCTGGAGAAAATCCCATGAGACAGGCTTCTTATTCGTGAGAATTTTAACATCAGTGCAGAGAATGGGATTATACATGGGAATATCGATAGGGGATTGCCCTTGAAGATGCTATGATTAAGTTCGAGGTGGTCTGCATTAATGATGGGAGGCCAACTAGAATGGAAACTGAGAGCTGGGGACGCAGACACTTCTGTTGATGTGGCACGTGTTACACGGTCGGCAGTATTGGATACGAAATGAACCGTTTGGAGGTACAACGGAAGCGATCCCCTGCCATGCTCGGTTTTGATTTCCAGCTCTAGCAAGACCAAGGCTACGATAGCACGCTGAGCCTTCAAATAAGAGCCAACTAAAACCCTTATTGGACGCCTCTGAAAGAAGGTATTTGTTAGAACGAGCAGACCAACCACTTTAGTGCATCCCCCAAGGTGGACCCTCGAAGTAGAACTTGTGTGGAACTCAAAGACAGCAGCCATTAAACAAGGACATAAATTATTGACACCTCAAAGCATACAGGAGGAACTGGAAAAGGTGGAACCTGTCAAGATAGAGATTGTAGATGAGTTCAAGCTCCATGCAGCAGAGGCTAAACAAAAGCTGTAGATATACGAAGATGTGGGTTCAACGGGAATAGGCCCCATCGGAGATTATTGCTCGTCTGCTGCGAGCAAATCTCCCCTCCTGCCACTGTGCAGATCACGCGTCCAGCGAGAATAGGCCCGCCTGAGATATTGCTCGTCTAATGCGAACAAATCTCCGCTTCACTGAATAAGTAAAGAAAAGATAAAAGTTTGTGGTATTTCAATTGCGCTTGCGCTCCCACCTATGCCACACCCTTCACGTGTCTTCACAAAGTCGGACTAGAGTCAAGCTCAACCACAATGTAATATACAAGTAAATGGGAATATTCTTCAACAATTGAATAGGTACAATTATCTCGGAACAGTCATAACTTCTGATGGGAGATGCCTTGAAGAGATTAGAACAAGAATTGCCTTTGCGAAGGTAGCCTTTTGTAAGATGAAAAACATACTGACCAATAAAAAGTTATCAATCGAAACGAGAAAAATAGTGTTGAAGTGCTACATAGAACCTATACTTTTGTATGGATGTGAAGCATGGACAATTAGCAGACAAGCTGAAAAACATCAGATGGCTGTGGAAATATGGTTTCTGGGGAAAATGCAAAGAATACCATGGACAGACAGAAAAACCAATGAACAAGTCCTTCAAGAAACAAATGAACATCGTTGTCACATGCCTGTGTTCAGTGGCATTAAGGTGAGTGGCCGTACAATATAAACAGTTCAAGAGGTGAAAGGGCATTCACCGGAAAGAAAATATAAGGAGACAAACGGTAAGGGAGAGGGGCTGCAAGAAGGGGCAGACAGTTGGAGCAGTGAGGTTGTGGTTTGTGTGGATCATTGTGAGGGGGCATAGAATTGTTTAAAAAGACAGGGACAAAGATTGACGGGACAGTTGAGGTTTGGACTCCGAGCTGAGAGGGAGTTGAGTCTAGACCGGACCAGGAGAAGGTCGTGGTCGGAGAAAGTGAAGAATTGTGACGGAGTTCTGAAGATAACTCCGCACTGTGGGCTCCAGGGATAGTGAGTGGAATTCGAGACCCATAGTGGGTTACTTTGAGTCGGGCCTAGAGAGAGGCTAGTATACCTGTCGTGTGGGACGAGATTTTAGTAGCCTTGAGAGGCAGTGTTATTCGACGTGTTCCATTGGGATGGAGATATATTCTTAGAGAATTATTTTTCCTGGATTTATATGTTACATGTGTCTGTGTTAATTCAGAATTAAAGGAATATTATGTGCGCAAATTAACGCTTGTTCACTGACTGGTGTTTGGTGGTGATGCATCTTGATTAATCTGTTGTTCAACATCACATTGCTATAAGGACATACCCTAGACACAACCATAGCCACTCTATCTGTCACTTAGTCAACATTCACTTTGTGTCAGAGGAGATTTCTGAGGGCTGTCCGATCTTGGACTTCGGTATTTTACATCAGTACGAATCAGTTCATTAAGCGCAACAACATGGTTTTCCAAGTTCAATCCAGTAATGGCCAGTAGGCGAAGACAGGATTACAAACCACAGCTAATTCAAAACAAAGCCACTACAGGTAAACCCATTGCCCACCCTGAGAGGGAGAGGGGACAGCGGGGTTTACTCACAGTACACAGACAAGATTCGCGCTACTGAGAGAGGCGTCTGGCCGACAGCAGGCGAAAAAGTCAGCGCGGTTTAGTACAGTTGTTCACGAAAAATAGACAGGCGCCAAAGGTGAAGGTCAGGTGAACTTGTGCACAGCGAGTGTGTGTGTTTACGGCGTCTTCAGAGTTCGGTGCAGATATTAAGATGGAAAGGGCGCCAGGGGAGTTACGAGGGTAATTCATGGTTAAAAACTCGCCAGGAGGAGGGGAGTTATAGGAGGAAAGTGTGGGGAACACACAAAGGTGACAATCATTGCTCCACAGAAAAGGAAAAGTTTCTACACGGAGTATTGTGATAAAGAGAAACAGAGATGACCGGTGGGTTCATTTCAAGGCCGAGAACCAGGGAATTTGACGGAAGAATTTCCACTGAGAATAACACGTTGTTTTTTTACTGAAACTAGGATTTACGTTTAACGTCTTTGTGTGTGTGTGTGTCATCATCGGCAAACAAACCACAACAGTCATTCAGGTGCCGTCTTCGCAAATATGAGCGCAGTTTTTCACCAAAAAAGACTTGCGAAGCAGATTTAAAGCGCGTGATCATTTTCTGCTATTCGTTGGTTTAACCTGGTCAGCAACAGTGAAACCATACCATCACTTCAAAGCGACAGTGACTACGCAGATAAACATTCATTGATTTTAAAGGTATTTTCGGCTCCCCAAAACGCAACGAAAACCCAATATTTCTGGCAAAACAAGAGCGTTCACATACATTATACAATCACAGGCCAACTCTACAGGGAGGGTTACAAAAACGTTACGGACTGTGTAGAGACAAGGCGTTTGGATAATTATCATCATCTTCAACTTTTACGACAGTCGAAAATCGTGTCACCACGTCAACAAAAAGTGACAACGCATCACGCATCAGAACATTAATTCATTGTGGGAATCTAACGTCGTAATCTTTTCAAAACAGTAACGGACAACATTTCCAGGCGGGTTTTCGGACAATATTAAAAACAAACTAAGGACTTTTGTAAGATTCTACCATCACATTGGTGGCGGCAACCCTTGTTTGCTTCTGTTGTTCTCATCGTCCTAAGTATTGTTGTTGTTGTGCGTTACGTAATTATTTGTATGTGGTCCAGTGGTCGTAATAAGTAGGATACTTTTGCTTTATTTCTCGAAATGCGGGAGACAGAGCAAAGGTGAAGTTTCTAGGTGCACATTGTATTGGTTGAGAGACAGCTGACGAGTCAGTTTGTTTTGTGCTGTGGCATTGGGTCGTCTCGACATTATACATGGTGTCCAAGTGTCTACGTCAGATCTATGTACATTATTCATTTTATATTTGTTCTGTATACTGTTTTCTCTTTACTGTTACATATAATATTTGAGTTCTTTGGATATATGGTATTGTTGTAATTCTTATGTTAATATAGCTTCTATCTAGATGGTATTTGTCAGTTTATATTATGCGCACCGGTATGGTCTTTCATGGGCATGTTTATGTCAGTGGTTTTTATTTCTATGTAATCATCCGTCTGCGTTTCACCGGCCTATGCGTCTAGCGTTTAATAGTTGGCATTTAGTGTGCATCCATTTGTGTATGTATATGTATGTTTACAATTACTTCCAGGAATTGTTCTACAGTTATTTTATATATATATATATATATATATATATATATAATATATATATATATATATATATATATATATATATATATATAGGAAGGAGTATAGTTATATTCCCCACCTCACTACCTAGTGCTTATAGAGTGACTGGGTGAGTACAGAGTGATATTGTAGCACTACGGATTTACGTACACAGGGAGTGCGGGTGTACTTAGGGAAGTGACACAAAGACTAACAGCAGAGTCGTCACATTTATAGTTGGCTGACAGACAGCAACGTGTCCACAAGTACAAGATGCCTACTTTAATGGAATATATTGAAGCAGGTGAACGAATAGGCCTGAAGGGTAAAGAGTTACAAGAGTATGCCGAAGCAAAAGAACAACAACAGATTGAAAGAGACCAGAGACAAGCCGAAAGAGAACAGAGACAGGCAGAACTCGAGGCCAACCGCCTACAGGAAGTAAAGTTAGCTGAAATGGAAAACAAGCGTCTACAGGAAGAGACACAAGTAAAACTAGCTGAAATGGAAAACAAGCGTCTTACAGGAAGAGACACAAGTAAAACTAGCTGAAATGGAAAACAAACGTCTACAGGAAGTAAAGTTAGCTGAAATGGAAAACAAGCGTCTACAGGAGAGACACAAGTAAAACTAGCTGAAATCGAGTAAGAAAAACTAGAACTATCTTCGAAAGGTCAAAGTGAGGAAAGCAGAAGACCGTCGCAGTCGTCACAGAGATTAAAACTGCCATATTTTACAGACTGGGACCAACTTGAAAATTATTTGGCCAGGTTCGAGGCATCAGCCAAAGCGTTAGGTAATCCAGAGAAAGAGTATGGGATGCGACTTGGCGAATTTCTTTACGGCAAGGCACTAGACAACCATGTTCAATTACCTTGTAGAAGAAAGGAACAACTACACTATCTTACGTCAACGTTTGCTGACAAAGTTCCAACTCACTGAGCATGGATATAGGACAAAGTTTAGACAGTTAGTGCCAGAGACAAATCAAGATTTCACAGATTTTGTTAACACTGTAAAGAATACATTTAACAAATGGATGGAGCTTGCAGAAGTAGGGAAAGATTTTAATAAATTAGTAGATCTAATGTTAAGAGACAAGGTAGTTCTGCATGCAATTCTAATTTAGTGGCGGTCTTTTGAGGAACGGAAGCCAAAGGACATAGACACAATGTCACAGTTAGGGCAAAACTATATGACTGAACATCCTAACAGTTCTATTGGGAAACTAATGAGTGAGGAAATAGTCTGTGCAGGTACACTAAACAGGACCAGAATCCAGTCATCAGACCAAGGGCGAAAAGTGTGGAGTCAGCACATAAAGGTGAGCAGCAAGACCTTCAAGATAATGGTTTCCGAGGAAACAATGTTGGTAGTAGTAGGGCGGTACCCATATAGAAGAGGAATTTTCAGGAGACGTCCAAATTATGCCGGATGTTGGAATTGTGGGAGCTGGAGACACAAAATGACAGATTGTGATGCACAACCATCAGATGGACCAACGAACAACAGTAAAAGGGAGATCACTTGTTTCAAATGTGGAAGGAACGGGCATGTCAGTCATCAATGTAGGATGAGAGAAACAGAGCACTCAAATGCAGCACAAGTAATTGAGACGCTGAACAATGAAGATTGTAGTGGGTGCAAACCTCTTTTTGAAAAAGACAGTCAGCCAGTCTTAATATGTGGTCATACAGTGAAAGCAGGATCAGCAGTCCATGAAGGAGGAAGTCTGAAGATGCATCATGGGTTTGTTAATGATAGGCCAGCGTTAACAATTAGGGATTCCGGATGTACGTCCATCGGGGTGAGAAAGAGTTTAGTGCAACCGTCAGATTATACAGGGGAAAAGATTAGATCCATAACATTTAATGGGACAGTAGAATACTACCTAATAGCCGTGATAACAGTAAAAACACCATACATAACAGGAAGAGTGACAGCATGTGTTTTAGACTCACCAGTGGCAGATCTCATCATAGGAAATGTTATAGGAGTTAAAGAGTGTACAGAAGAGGAAGTAGTGTATTGGGACAAAAAACATAGTGGAAATAGTAACGAGGTAGTTACAAAAGAAAACCTAAATTAGAGAGTATAGCTGAGGCAGAAGAGGCACTTGAAGTAGACACAGGAACTCAGGACAAGGATAGTACAGCTGAGCAGATGAGAATGGATCCCAAATATAGTGCTAGTGGCTCCCAGAGACAAGATACTACTCTGAACAAATGTTCACAAGGGTGTAGGAGAGTAGAACATAGGCAGTCAAAGAAAGGTAGATGGTGCTTCGAGAGGAAGAACAATGTTCTCACTCGCCGCTTTTCAGATGGCGGAACTGCATGTGGGCAAGTAGTATTACCGTTAACACATAGAGACCGACATACTAGAACAGCTCAGGATAGTACATGTGCAGGACACATAGGCATAAGGCGTATGCAGCAGAAAGAAAGGTGCCAGATATATGGGCCAAGATTGAATACAGAGTTCAGACTAGACAGAGACTCAAGGGTAATAGTACAATATGCAGATAGGAAAGTTGAGTCAGGTCAAAAGAGTGTTCGCGACATTACTGACCCAGGGCTAGGGATAGCAAACAGATGTTGTAATTGTAGAGGTACCATGAGTCATGGGTACATGAAAGGTAGACACAGCATCGACAGTAATCAGAGGTGGGTTGATGCAAGAAAAGAACCACCTGATATATGGTCGGTACACAAATAGCTTGTGTCTTCTTAAAGATATTAATAGACCTGCAGATACACATATATGATGTTTTCTATGATGTATTATTATTATTATGTGATGTATTAGTTCATGCATTGATACAAAAGATAGAAAGATGGTTGTATTTATGGGTGGGGAATATGGGAGTTTACTATGAGTATTTGATATATTATTAAGTGTCGTATCTAGAGTAAGTTGGATTTATACTAACGACTACCCAGGCAATGTGTCTGGGTCACATATTTGATAAGTATGAGTCTCCCAACATTTGAAAACGATGTTTTCTTTTGAGGGTGGGGTAGTGTCACATGCCTGTGTTCAGTGGCATTAAGGTGAGTGGCCGTACAATATAAACAGTTCAAGAGGTGAAAGGGCATTCACCGGAAAGAAAATATAAGGAGACAAACGGTAAGGGAGAGGGGCTGCAAGAAGGGGCAGACAGTTGGAGCAGTGAGGTTGTGGTTTGTGTGGATCATTGTGAGGGGGCATAGAATTGTTTAAAAGACAGGGACAAAGATTGACGGGACAGTTGAGGTTTGGACTCCGAGCTGAGAGGGAGTTGAGTCTAGACCGGACCAGGAGAAGGTCGTGGTCGGAGAAAGTGAAGAATTGTGACGGAGTTCTGAAGATAACTCCGCACTGTGGGTTCCAGGGATAGTGAGTGGAATTCGAGACCATAGTGGGTTACTTTGAGTCGGGCCTAGAGAGAGGCTAGTATACCTGTCGTGTGGGACGAGATTTTAGTAGCCTTGAGAGGCAGTGTTATTCGACGTGTTCCATTGGGATGGAGATATATTCTTAGAGAATTATTTTTCCTGGATTTATATGTTACATGTGTCTGTGTTAATTCAGAATTAAAGGAATATTATGTGCGCACATTAACGCTTGTTCACTGACTGGTGTTTGGTGGTGATGCATCTTGATTAATCTGTTGTTCAACATCACATTGTTATAAGGACATACCCTAGACACAACCATAGCCACTCTATCTGTCACTTAGTCAACATTCACTTTGTGTCAATCGTAAACTAATTAGAAACATTAGACGTAGACAGTCAAAATATTTTGGGCATGTTATGAGAAGAAATGAATTGGAGAACGTGGTGACAACTGGCAAGATCGAAGGGCGGAGACCAAGGGGAAGACCTAGAAGTAAATATCTGGATAGCTTGGCCACGTGACATGGTCGAGACAGAAACACGGAGCTGATCCACGACTCTGGTGATCGACTGAAATGGCAAAACATGACCGACCACGCTTATCGTCATGGTACATGAAGAATGAATGGAATAAATAGGAAATGTCCACAAAACATTGCTGATATTTAGTTTATGTGATTTGTACCGTGAGTCTGAATTATCCTGTAAACACATTATTGAGCAGTGTAGTAGTGCTTTCAAAATTGGTAGGTATTTATTGGCGTTCATTAAACGTGAATGAAATTAGTTAACAATAGATATTATAGTCTACTACATACAAGGATAATTGTCATGGGAACACTGCAGATATTCCTGACAAACGACGCAATTGACAGTTTCAAGTCGCCAAGCTGATTAAAACACCCCATCAGCTAAATGCCAACTCTGGGGTCACTAGAGGGGAGTGAGAATACTGCGGCGCTATTACAGACCTGGTCTTTCACACAGCTGCACTGACCATTACATTTCTCCTTTTCCTTGGGTTCTTGGTATGGAGTAGACATCGGCGATCCTCTCCGCTAATTGCTATTTTGATGAGTTTTTTTTTTTTTTGGGGGGGGGGGGGGGGGGGGGGGGGTGTTAGCATACCCTTACAAGACATCGCTGTCAACATCAGCATATTTCAGCTGATTGTTGATTTTTTGGCAAGATTACGCTCAGTAGTTTGCCATTGCTTTCTGAGCTACTGGCTCAAATACCCCTAAGTTACCGACGCGGAGAGAACCGCTACCGATTCTCGCACAACGTCACGTTACTCACGAGAGTATACGGGATTACGGAGAAAGTCGTGTAACGCCTAGACCAGGGAGACCGGCTTGATGAGATTAGAGTTGTGTATATTGTTATGTATTGCATAGGTGTATAAGCTACTTGTCTTGTCTGGTATTTTCTAAGGTAAGGCTACTCTACATATTCCGCCTTATTTGGTCATCATCATCATCATCATCATCATCATCATCATCATCATCATCATCATCATCATCATCATCATCATCATCAGCATGCACCATACGATAAGCACGTACGGTCATGCTTCGCCATCTCATAAGATCACCAGTCTTGCATCAGGTGAATGTTCTTGCCCAATTATTCCAACCACTCAACCACCCAACCAACCAACCACCCACCCACCCGACCAACCAATCACATACCTATCCACCCAACCAACCCACCCACGAACCAACCAACCATTGGGCGATAACGCATTTCCCTTATTAGCACTAAGAATCCATACAAGAGATCCTAACATCTTGACCACCAGTTCCAGCTAACCGAAAACCAGTCACAAAACCAGGCTGAGGAAACCGCATTTCATTAATTTCACGTGCTTCATTTCCTTATTAGATGCTCTCTCGTTTACTGCCTCACCCGTACTTTGTGGTAAACGATGCTGAGAGGAAGTCTCGCGGCGCGGATTATTGAACTAAATCTGCATATTCTCGTCACATCCACCAGACGGGGTACATTAGGTACAAGCCCGTTTCGCATGTGCTGGCATGCATCGCAGCAAATAAAAATGGCTGCACTTGTAAACTGTTCATTCGAACGTTCTGACCTTCATGTCTTGAAAATCCATAGATGTTGTAAATTAATAATGTAAACATTATTTTCAACGTCGCCCTTGAGCTCAAGTTGACGTTTACAAACAATTAAAGAAAATATGCGATAGAGGAGTTTTACTTCAGGGGATAACATCAATGTTTTAAAGATTAATTAAAATTATACATGGAGGAAAAAGTGAAATGATTTGCGTTGGATTTTAGGTAGGAAAATAAAATAAAATCTTGTATTTGTTTATTACGAAAGTTATACATACAGCTATAGATATCGCCGAGGATTGATATTTCTGCTATTATGAAGTCGATATCCAATTATCCCTCGTCTTTACATAATCCAATTATAAAAAATCCAGTAAATGGTGTGCGTGAGTGTGATGTGTGTGTGTGTGTGTGTGTGTGTGTGTGTGTATGTGTGTGTTTTCTATATGTTATTTGACCGTATACATTGTGCGTGAATTCTGAGACTTCTAGTGCTATAAATATGCTTGTTTACGAACTGTGTGAGTACTCAATGTTTGTGGGTTTAAGAGAATGATAGACACGACTAGCAATGGCAATTTGTCATGCTAGCTGGTCGTGCATCTAAGTACACTTGATCCGTTAGCGAGGTACTGTTGTAATTCGTCATGCTAGCTGGTCGTGCATCTAAGTACACTTGATCCGTCAGCGAAGTATTGTTAATTGTCATGTCTAGTTGGTCAGGCGTCTAAATGCACTTGATCCGCCAGCAGTGTACTGTAGCAATTTGTAGTTTCTAATTGGTCCAGCATCTACAAATGTTCTGCAGTTTGAAGGCACAGGTTATAACGAGTATTGGGTGGCCAAGAGGATAGAATATCCGACTCGTGCATTAAGGGGAATGTATTCAATACTCGGCAAGGCTCGAGGTTTAATAAAGCATCTCGAAACACAAGATCCCTTACGATTTATAGTTTGTAATCGTGCGTTGTGTCCACTAATCATTGCTTTCTGGGAGTAAGACAGTTTTGAAACCCCTATCTCTCTCTCTCTCTCTCTCTCTCTCTCTCTCTCTCTCTCTCTCTCTCTCTCTCTCTCTCTCTCGATCTCTCTGTGTGTCTCATTCTGTGTCTCTTTCTGTGTCTCTCTGTCTCTGTTTGCCCTTCACTGTCTCTGTCTGTCTCTGTGTGTATGTGTGTCTGTGTATCTGCCTGCCTGCTTACCTGGCTGCCTGCCTGCCTGCCTGTCTGTCTGTCTGCCTGCCTGCCTTCCTGCCTGCCTGCCTGCCTGCCTGTCTGTCTGTCTGTCTGTCTGTCTGTCTGTCTGTCTGTCCATACTTGGTAAAATGTACACAAAAACAATGAAAAGTAGGACAATGATGATCCATGTATAATTAGTGGAAATCCGTTCCTTAACTGAAATATACCACTGATATGACCTTCCTCTCAAACATTGCGAAGGGATTAGAACAGTGAATGCTAACTAAGTATAGCTAGTTCTATCTGTGACAGTTGATCTACTACCCTACTTTGATCTAGTGATTGAACCAACTCAGCCCGACCGGGGTCATTGTGGCCGACCTGTATTCTGCATCAGCATAGATTGTTAACCCTCTCGGTGCATACATGCATCACTGCGAGGTGACAACACTCTGGGGTTAAGTAAAGCCTATAAAACACATTGGGACAGGCAGGTTACAGTTAGCTGCATGTTCTTCAAGGGCGTTGTCGTCATCACCAGCATGTATTGGTTATTTTCACGAGAGTAAGTCAATAAGTAAGTCACAAAAGGCTGTAGAAAAATAATTAAATATGACAACAACTTGAAACCAGTTTATTTTTATGCATACATTTCCCCTGTATTTCACAACATAATTACCACCAACATTGATGCACTTATCCCATCGCTTTATCAGTCCTCCCAAACCTGCTGCATAGAACTGCGTGCTCTGTTTTCTAATCCCGTTTTCACTTCACATTCAACTACGGCGTCATTCGCGAAATGTCTCCTGCCAAGGTGGGATTTCGGTGGACTTAGCCCCTAGCGATTTCCAGTTAAGCGGTGCATACTTGGGTAGAAAACATTACGAGGGCCAATAAGTAAGACACACAGTTCTGTGGTATGGTAGGTAAATGAAAACAAGGCATTCAATTCTATGCAGCCTCTTTGGGAGGACTGATAAAACGATGGGATAAGTGCATCAATGTTGGTGGAGATTATGTTGAGAAATAAAGGGACAGTGTATGTATAAAAATAAACTGGTTTCGAGTTGTTATCGTAGTTAATTTTTCTGCAGCCAATTGTGACTTACTTATTAACTTACCCTCGTACTTCACGACGAAATTTTGCGATCAGTAATTTGTCATTGCTTTCTGAACTAGCGACGCCTAATGCTATCGAAATCAACGCAAAGCAATCTAATTTCAAATCGTCCTAGTAACCTGCCTTGAAGAGTGTTGGGCATATGGTACTAGCAGCGTCGTGGGGAGGAATCATTTGCGCTCCAGCACATCGGGCGCTGGATAGCAAATTTTTCCTCCCCACGGCGCTTGACGGCAGAAATGGAAAATGATGATGATGATGATGATGATGATGATGTTGATGATGATGATGATGATGATGATGATGATGATGATGACTATACTTTGCTCGAACAATCGGCACTTAAGGGGTCATGAGGTCAATACCAGGCTCCTGCGACCCCGGTACAACGTATACTTCTGCTCTCTAATCCCCTGTGGAGCAGAGGTGAGCAGTCAATTTACTCAATGCTTCCCCAGCCTTGGCTATCTCGTGCAGCTGTGTCCATGTTATGTGAGCTGTACACATACATACATGACGTATATTTGTTATATGTAACTATAACTATATTTTTGTGCGGGTGCGTGCGCGCACTAACATGTGTATGTGTGTATGTATGTGTGAGAGACAATGTTTGGTCACGTTATGAGAAGAATTAAATTGGAGAAATTAGGGACAACCGGCAAGATTAAGGGGAAAAGAACAAGGGGAAGACCGAGAAGTAAATATCTTGGATGGCTTGGCCACTTGGTATGGTCGAGACAGAACACTGAGCTGATCCACGACCCTGGTGATCGAGTGAGATGGCGAAACATTACCGCCCACGCTTATCGGCAGGGCACGTATGTTGATGATTGTGTTCTTAATTTCTGTCACACATCTTTCTTCTGATGTTACTCGTATTATTGCGCCTAGTTATTTGAAGTATTTTCCCTATTATTGTTATGTGCTAACACTTTTGTATTATCTTTTTCTTAGACATAACTATTGGTTTTGTTTTCTAGATATTAAATGAATATCCTTGTTTTGCACCGTCTATTTTTACAATGTCCAACAGTTGTTGCAGATCTTTTGATCTTTCAACTTTCAATACTGTGTTATCTACATAGTGCAGACTATTTAAATTGTACCTCAAACACATATCCTGGCCTCACTTTGACCTCTCTCAATATTACTTCACCTGACATCCTCTCTTTGACCTCTCTCAATATTACTTCACCAGACCTCCTCTCTTTGACCTGTCTCATTATTACTTCACCAGACATCCTCTCTTTGACCTCTCTCAATATTACTTCACCAGACATCCTCTCTTTGACCTCTCTCATTATTACTTCACCAGACATTCTCTCCTTGACCTCTCTCATTGTTACTTCACCAGACATCCTCTCCTTGACCTCTCTCATTGTTACTTCACCAGACATCCTCTCCTTGACCTCTCTCATTGTTACTTCACCAGACCTCCTCTCTTTGACCTCTCTCATTGTTACTTCACCGGACATCCTCTCCTTGACCTCTCTCATTTTTACGTCACCGGACATCCTCTCCTTGACCTCTGTCATTATTACTTCACCAGACATCCTCTCCTTGACCTCTCTCATTATTACTTCACCAGACATCCTCTCCTTGACCTCTCTCTTTATTACTTCACCAGACATCCTGTCTTTGACCTGTCTCATTATTACTTCACCAGACATCCTCTCTTTGACCTGTCTCATTATTACTTCACCAGACATCCTCTCTTTGACCTCTCTCATTATTACTTCACCAGACATCCTCTCTTTGACCTCTCTCATTATTACTTCACCAGACATCCTCTCCTTGACCGCTCTCATTGTTACTTCACCAGACATCCTCTCTTTGACCTCTCACATCATTACCTCACTAGACCTCACACTTTCACCTCTCTCATCATTACTTCACCAGACCTCCTCTCTTTGACCTGTCTCATCATTACTTCACCAGACATCCTCTCTTTGATCTCTCTCATTATTACTCCACTAGACATCCTTTCTTTGACCTCTCACATCATTACTTCACTAGACATCCTCTCTTTGACCGCTCACATCATTACTTCACTAGACCTCACACTTTGACCTCTCACATCATTACTTCACTAGACCTCACACTTTGACCTCTCACATCATTACTTCACTAGACCTCACACTTTGACATCTCACATCATTACTTCACTAGACCTCACACTTTGACATCTCACATCATTACTTCACTAGACCTCACACTTTGACATCTCACATCATTACTTCACTAGACCTCACACTTTGACCTCTCACATCATTACTTCACTAGACATCCTCTCTTTGACCTCTCACATCATTAGTTCACTAGACATCCTCTCTTTGACCTCTCACATCATTACTTCACTAGACCTCCTCTCTTTGACCTCTCACATCATTACTTCACTAGACCTCACACTTTGACCTGTCTCATCATTACGTCACTAGACCTCACACTTTCACCAGTCTCATCATTACTTCACTACCTCACACTTTGACCTGTCTCATCATTACTTCACTAGACCTCACACTTTGACCTGTCTCATCATTACGTCACTAGACCTCACACTTTGACCTGTCTCATCATTACGTCACTAGACCTCACACTTTGACCTGTCTCATCATTACTTCACTAGACCTCACACTTTGACCTGTCTCATCATTACGTCACAAGACCTCACACTTTGACCTGTCTCATCATTACTTCACTAGACATCCTCTCTTTGATTTCTCTCATTATTACCTCACTAGACCTGGGCTCTCAGGTCGACCCAGACCAAAATGGGTACCATTAAATACATTAGGAAGTAAAGACGTCGACGTGATACTAACCACATCACCCACGTAGTGTGGTGTTGTCAGTGATACACGTGATTGAAACATATACATACCATTCATTTTTATTTACAATTTTCAGTGATGTACGCTTGCTCAGAATAATCTCCTCCTCCTCCTCCTCCTCTTCTTCCTCCTCCTCCTCTTCCGCCTCCTCCTCCTCCTCCTCGACCTCTTCATTCTCTTCCTATGCCTCTTCTTCTTCGTTCTTTTTAGAGGGTCGTTCGTCACGCTTAATTATGCACCTTACAGTTCATATGCGACGAGACCAAGAAGAAAATGGATTGATGACATCAAAGACATTGTACAATCACACGGATTGACACTATCCAGTGCCGCCCACCGGCCGCTGGAGCGCAAATTATTCCTCCCCACGACGCTTGACGGAAGAAGTGGAAGATGATGATGATGATGATGATGACAGTTCAGTGTGTCCGACTTCGGGATGCAACTGTGTCAGGTTTGCGGCCTCTAGACAGATTCCATCCAAGGTCAAGCTGCTATATCTACCCGTGAAACATTCACATACCACTTATGTATTGTATATCATTTTCAGTGTTGTAAGCCTGCTTGAAACACATTCACAGATCACTCATTTGTTGCATACAAGTTTCAATGATATGTACCTGCTTGGAACACATATGCATAACACACATGTGTTGTTTACACATACAATAATATGTGTGCTTAGCAACCCATGCTGTCTAGATACACTATCAGATAGCGGTGGGATATGTCCCCCACAGTTACACTTGTGCATCGATCCAACCTTATACACTTGCTACCCGCAGCAGAGCTGTACATTCGGCTGGCGTTACACAAGTATTACCAACCCTCGGTTGTCCTTCAGATACTCCTCTAAGATCTTATTTTATTATATGTTGTCGTCATCGTCGTCGTTTTCTTCTTAGTTTGGAGCAGACATCTGTGCTCGTTTCTTTTCAATACTTTATTCCATCTGACATTTTGATGGAGTTTGTTATTATTATTTATTGTCTAGCTCAGTGGTTCTCAACCGATGGGGAATCCCCCCCCCCTTCCTTTACAAGGGAGATTGTTAAGGTTTCCAGTGGAAAAGGGGGGGGGGGGATTAAAATTATTTCAAGATCGCGTTAATACAAGAACAGATTACTTGATATTGTTTTTCCCTCCATACTTTACAGTTATGTTCTTCTCGCCCTTCTGAAATTTGTTTTATAACGTACGTAGACCCGAAAATAAATGTTGTGTGTAGACGTCTAGACTTGTTCTAGTATGTGTTATTAAATTTAGCTTCCAATGTTACGTATACTGTTTAGGGGCGGGAGGTGTTGGGGGGATTTATATGGAGAACATACGAAAAGGGGGGGGGGGGGGGGAGGAATGACATTCTGAACATATGGTGAAGGGGTGCATGAGTCAAAAAGATTAAGAACCACTGGTATAGCTATTTAAACTACCTACAGTTCCTGAAAATCGAAGAAAACTGGCTCATAACCATTTTCATGCATTAGATATTGAAATGCTTGACCATATATCGTTATTTGTTTGTTTGTTTGTTGTTTTCTGCGCTCGCTCGCTTTGAACTCAAACGTAGTCCATACATTCTATTTCTAATAGCACTGGACTAAATGTTGCATGTGGATTAGCTTTCCCTATTACCAGTGTCCCTCGCCAGCTGACGAACCCACTCTGACTTCAAAGGCACTTGTAATTTAGGTCGCCAAGTTAAGGACGAGAAGTCAACATTTTAGTTCAACCGACTGGTGTTGGGGGTTAAACCCCTTACCTGGGTGATTAAGAACGAGCCCTCTAATTCATTCGGCCATGCTGTTTTAAACGTTACAGTAGATTGGAAAGTATGGTATGGAAGCGTAGTTCACGGGAGATGAGGCACGACTAGCACGAAGATGGGTACAGCGCAGTGCAGATACTTTGAGCATGAAAATACATGCGGCAGGAGAACCAACAAGATATAGAGAATGTTCGGCGGGCACTGATTTTAGCGACATCCTGCATGGAACCTTCTACACAAGTCCACGAATAACGGACCATTATACCCGTCTCGAGTCGTCTACATAAATCAGTAAATAACGGACCTTTATACACTCGTATGAGTCATGTTGTTCTCATCGCTATCATAATGTGCCCTACCAACTGACGTAGGCGTTTATATCTCTCCACAGATCTCAGTCCAGCATCATGTCTCTCGATCTGCCTCTTCTCCGAATGATCTTTTCTGTCGTCACGATGCTTTCCTATGCCTCTCTTCTCCATACATGACCAAAGAATGTTTGTCTCTTTAAAAAAAATGTGTATAACGTTCTTCTTTCAATAGCCTCTTCCAGGCTACCCTAAGGCATTCGGAACATTCATATCGAAAACCACATTTCCGTTGCTTACAAATTCTGCCTAATTTGCTCATTCACATTGTATGATTTAGTGTCATGCAGAAAAACGGTTCTACACAACATTTCAGTAATCTCTTTGTTACATTAAGAGAAATTTACTTATTATATAACACTTTTAATCTGTAGAAATGCAACCTTTGAGTGATCTATTCTGCTCTTAATTCTGTCACACATCTTCCATCTGATGATTTGATTGGTCTCACATATCTGAGTTGTTTTACTTTGTTCAGCACGGTTCCTTCCGTTGTAATAACAGTGTGGGTTTGTTGAAGGGAAGGATGCAATTATACACATTACGAACACTAATATAGAAATCAATTGAGACACACAAAGATGTGTACTTCATAGATTATACCAAGTCATTTGATAAAGTGAAACGTTATTACACGATCTAAATGTTAGAAGATATTACAATTGATGGGATATATCTCAGAATAATAATTAATATTTACTGGATTCAAGTAGCTGCAACTAAAATGGAAAATAAAGAAGGAGGTTTGGAACAGATAAACATGTGGGAAAGACAAGAAGAAGGGGGTAATTATGAGCAGATAAAACAAGAAGTTAGATTAGTTAGACAACCATGCATTTTGTCAAAGGATCCCTTCTGTCTATGCAGAGAAGTAATTGTAAGAGAGATCAACGAGAGGTCAGAGATGCGAGTTGAAGGTCATAATATAAATTTAATACGCTATGCAGCGAACACATGTTTCATATCTGAAAGTGCACAATATTTACAACATTTTTACAATGTACTAACGTAGAGTTAAAAACTTACTTGCCTTGAATATCAAGATAACAGAAACAATTGTTATATCAAATAAAAATGTGATATTACAACGTTGTTCACAAATTTCCTTTATAATTATGAGTATAGTGGTGACATGATTTATGAAGTTCACTAGGTATATATATATATACCTAGCCTGGCCTAGGCGTTAACGTCTTTCACCGTAATCCCGTATATCTTTGCGAGGAACATAACCTGCGCGAGAATCGGTAGCGGTTCTCGCCGCGTTTGTAACTTGCGGGGTATGTGAGCCGGTCGCTCAGAAAGCAATAGCAAACTACTGAGCGTAATCCTCCCCCCCCCCCCCCCCTTTCCTCCAATGACGTCTCATTCTTCTAGATGCCAGCCCCAGATTTCCATGACCAATCTGTACTCCGTGGCGAAGCGGTTACGGAAGCAGTTCGTAATCCCGCATACGGCGATCAAAACACAGCTGCGGAGGTTTGGCAGCAGACCGCCTTGCGTTGGATTTTGTAAAATGGTATGGGTGGCTGTCGTTCAGAAATCAATGGCAAGCTACTGAACGTAAATTTGCCAAGAAATCACAAATGGCCAAAAATTGCCGAGGTTGGCTGCGACGTCCTGTTCAGGATATGCAACGAACGTTAACTGTTAACTGTAATCTGCACTTGGTATGTGCTGTGGTCAATATAAGGCTGTCCTTTCTACAAAATTTCTTGCGATCAAGTTTAGGCTTGGACGACACGGGTGCCCAGGTCATTTAGGACATCAATTCTGATGTTTTGAAAATGTGAACACATCACCGCTGGGCCTGCAGGCAAACGTGCTAGCCACTCCGCTACCAGAACCCCCACCTGCACGATGACTATACTCGGATTATAAGGCTACAATTTGTTCAACCGAAATTCTCAGCTTTGTGATCATTTATTGATTAAAGTGAGAATGCATACACTTCTCAAAAAATTGAAACGATTTTCCTCGTCACATTCATCTTGTAACAACACGTCGTCACATTCATCTTCTTACAACAGGTCGTCACATTCATCTTCTTACAACAGGTCGTCACACACATCTTCTTACAACATTTCGTCACATTCATCTTCATACAACAGGTCGTCACATTCATCTTCTTACAACAGGTCGTCACATTCATCTTCTTACAACAGGTCGTCACATTCATCTTCTTACAACAGGTCGTCACATACATCTTCTTACAACATTTCGTCACATTCATCTTCTTACAACAGGTCGTCACATTCATCTTCTTACAACAGGTCGTCACATTCATCTTCTTACAACAGGTCGACACATACATCTTCTTACAACAGGTCGTCACATTCACTTTCTTACAACATTTCGTCACATTCATCTTATTACAACAGGTCGTCACATTCATCTTCTTACAACAGATTGTCAAATTCATCTTCTTACTCATGTCGTCACATTCATCTTCTTACAACATTTCGTCACATTCATCTTCTTACAACAGGTCGTCACATTCATCTTCTTACAACAGGTCGTCATATAAATGTTTTCATCACAGGTCGTCACGTTCATCTACTTAAAACAGGCCGTCACATTCATCTTCTAACCAGAGGTCGTCACCTTCTAGTGAAGCGAGTAACGTATTGACCGAGTCTGCTCACACAGTGTCACAGAAATTGCATGAGCAAACACGCGTGCTGCCGTCTTAAGGGTTATTGTCAGCAACACAAAGTCTGTTTGGACATCCAAATGGGGAATGCAAGAAGTGTCCCAATATTCAATACGCTTGTAAAAATCAATCCACAAGAGCGGCTCAGTGTTGCAAGTAATGAGGTATTGCTTCATGTACTTCGCGAAATGTCCCAGTCTTATGCCTGCGTGGGATATTGCAGTGGAGGCAGGAGAATTTTCCAAAGCAAGTTAGACCCTTTTGGTCCAATGTAGTTATGTAAATGGAAGCTATATAAGGATTTTACAATGCTAGCTAGATAAAGGAGGAGGTTGCTTCTTGTAAGTGCATTGCCTACTGGCGCAGATGACCATATATATCCATAACCCGATTGTTATTGAATTATATTTTCAGGCAATAACAGTTTTCTTTTTTTTCTATCAACCTTTATCCCTATGTTTATTGCTATATTTAGACCTTTTAAAGTATCAGAGTTCTTTCATATGATAATAAGTTATCACTCAACCATATTTTTGTGTATTATTGTATCTTAAAATATCAGAGCTCAGTCAAATGGAAGTGTGTTATCATTCAATCATATTTTTGTGTACCATTGTATACTAGCTCTTTGTAAATATCTTTACAAATATGGCGTAAGTAATGGTAGAGAAAGTAAATGACTTCTTTGTATCCTAGCTCTCTCTGTAAATATCTTCACAAATATGGCGTCAGTAAAAGTAAAGAAAGAAAATGACTCCTTTGTATCCTAGCTCTCTCTGTAAATATCTTCACAAATATGGCGTCAGTAAGAGTAAAGAAAGAAAATTACTCCTTTTTATCCCAGCTCTCTGTAAATATCTTCACAAATATGGCGTCAGTAAGAGTAAAGAAAGAAAATGACACCTTTATATCCTAGCTCTCTGTAAATATCTTCACAAATATGGCGTCAGTAAGAGTAAAGAAAGAAACTAACTCCTTTGTATCCTAGCTCTCTGTAAATATCTTCACAAATATGGCGTCAGTAAGAGTAAAGAAAGAAAATGACTCCTTTGTATCCTAGCTCTCTGTAAATATCTTCACAAATATGGCGTCAGTAAGAGTAAAGAAAGAAAATGACTCCTTTGTATCCTAGCTCTCTGTAAATATCTTCACAAATATGGCGTCAGTAAGAGTAAAGAAAGAAAATGACTCCTTTGCAATCCATGATATGCATTGGGTATATGGTGCTAACCCTATATTTTTATTAGCCAATCGACAGGCGTTGGGGATGTAATCAAAGTCTCATCGGTCGCTTTACTTCCAAGGATATTTCTAGGTAGTCATTTCAAGCTTGGTCGACTTGGAAGCCCAGGTAAAACAAAAATCAGCTTCCATATAGATTGGTAACAGTTTAAGTGTATCTCTTTGCATTCCTCTTGCTCATTTCCATTCAAGTTTGCCTGTTGTCACAAAGTTTTATTGTTAAATTAATTTATATCTTTTAAAAACGTGACCAACAAATCTTGACAGTCGACATTTACTGCGTCTAATCAATTTAAGATTTTCACTTGTTTCTTGAATTATCTCATTTGTTGGTCTGTCCACATATGGCATTGTTTGCATTTTCCTTAGAAACCATAATTCTGCCATTGGATGCTCCTCGGCTTGTCTGTTTAGAGTCCTTGTTTTACACACACACACACACACACACACACACACACACACACACACACACACACACACAAGTAAATGCTGTGTTTAGCACTGTAACACAATTTCTCTCATTGCACTTGGCAGCATGTTATCGGTGGACACATCCTCCATCATCTACAAAAGGTTACATGTGTAAGGGCTATTATGTTTCTAAAATTATTGAGGTATCCGTGCGCAATGCAATGGATGCTTAACACATCATCATCATCATCATCATCATCATCATCATCATCATCATCATCATGTGCTCTGCCGATAAGCGTGGGGGGTTATGTTTCGCCATCTCACACATATTACCAGTCATGGATCAGCTATGTGTTCTTGACTCGAGCATACCATGCGGCCAAGACATCCAGGTATTTACTTCTCTGCCTTCCCCTTGTTCTTTTCCCCTCAATCTTGCCAGTTGTCACAAAGTTCTCCAATTTATTTTTTTCTCATAACTTGTCCTAAATATTGTGGCTATCTGCGTCCAGTTTCTCCAATCAGTCTACGGTTTTCACCTGTTTCCCTTAGGACTTGGTCATTGGCTGTTCTGTCTTTCAAAACACAACCTAAAGACATAACCTCAGACCTCGACCACAAAGAAGCATTTCTGTTGTCCACGGTGACTTTCTCTTGACCTTTTCATAGTACATGAACAAAATGGAAAAGTGAAAACAGTCAGTTGTACTAGAATGTAAACACAAGTGACAGAATAGACGCTGTGGCTAGAATTTCTTCATCAGCAAACACAAATAACAATATTCATCGCCTCCCTCATTTTTGTTTTACAGTCATTAGATAGATGATACCTATAATATATTTCGCCTGCACATCAAAAAGAAAAGAGAGAATGAAGTAACAAGAGGATGACATAGAGCTATCCCACTTCAATAGACGAGTGTATTTGAAATTCTCATTAAGGAACCACATCTTCTACATATATGATACCCACAAGCGGCATGCCACCATAGTTTAAATTCTCTGCATGCTTTAAATGTATAATGATATTTAGACTTCCTGTTGCCAACACATTTACACGCTGCTGTTGTTCCTAAAGTCAGGTTGTATGTTCTTTACAGGACATCGCAGTCGACCCCAGCATATTTTACTGTTTGTGATTCACTAGGCAATGTTTAAGCTTAGTAGTTTGCCATTGCTTTCAGAACGACGACGCCTCATACCATTGAAATCAACTCAAAGCGGCCTGTTTCCAGATGACCCTCAGCTGATTACAAACCCTCGACTCGGTATAACGGGCAACTGTGAAACACGTTCATTGCCCCTGTACCACAGCACCGGCTTTATACCTAAGCAAAATAAAAAAAAAAAATTGTTAAACCGAAACAAAATGGTAGTGTTACACCGAAAAGAAAGATAATTGTTACACAGAAACGAAAGATAATTGTTACACCGAAACGAAAGATAATTGTTACACAGAAACGAAAGATAATTGTTACACCGAAACGAAAGATAATTGTTACACCGAAACGAAAGATAATTGTTACACCGATGCTGACGAAAACTATGCTGACGAACGTCTGAATACTATCGACAAAACCAGGCTGATAGGCAAGTTCAAAATCTGGGTCCTCCAATTTATGCTTATTCCGAAACTCCTGTGGCCGCTGGTGATATATGATATTGGCGTGACTACAGTTAGCACCATGGAGGGCCAGACAAGCATTTACATGAGAAAGTGGCTTGGAGTACCCACATACCTCACGACTGTCGCATTGTATTATAAGCAGAGCAAGCTCGCCCCCCCGTTCCTGTCCCTCATGGAAGAGTTCAAAGCCGGAAAAACCAGACTCGCGATGATGCTGCGCAAGTCTCCAGAAATAACGGTTAGTGCCTCAGTTCCCGCCTTGAAAATGGGAAGGAAATGGAAAGTCGTCAGCGCAGTCCAAGAAGCCCTGGCTACACTCCAGCTGAAGAAGATAATGGGCCACACCCAGCTTGGCAAGCATGGGTTAGGATTCCAGAGCAATGATCCGATGTGGTCTAAGGCGACGGCCAAGGAACGCAGGGACCTGATGTTTAAGGAGATTCTCAAGGGGGAAGATGAGGAAAGAGTCCTCAATGGTGCCCAACAGGCGCAGTAGATGTCATGAGAGGCGGTAGTGCAGACATCCATTTCGTGGAATGAGATCTGGCGCATAGCACCACTGCGTCTAAGTTTCATCATCCGATCCCTCTACGATGTCCTGCTATGAGGTGCCAACTTGGTCAAGTGGAGGTTAACCACCGACCCTTTCTGTCTCCTCTGTACGAAAGCCCAAATAGTCCAGACAGCGGAACACGTGCTGTCTGGTTGTAAGGTCGCTTTGACCCAAGGGCGTTTTACGTGGCGGCATAACAAAGCCCTGGCCGAGTTAGCAGCCATAGTTGGCGTGGCAAGAATGAGAGCAAAAAGAAAAGAGTACAGGCCGAGGCCGATAGAGATTTCCTTCGTCCGAGAAGGGCGCAAAAATGGCAAAGCTGACGACCTTCCGCTTGCTACCGTTTTCGATGGTGCGAGGGACTGGGAACTGACCGTAGACCTAAAGGGCCCTGGCAGATACCCTGAGGTGATCCGAAGGTTTGGCTTGCGACCTGCCATTGTACTTAGCTCCTCGTCAGCCAAGCAGCTAACGCTGATTCAGCTAACTGTCCCGTACGAATTGAATATTGAGGAGCAACATCTGTACAAGATAGAGAAGTACAATGACAGGGTCGCAAGTCTTAGACGGGAGGAGTACTCCGTCTGGCTGTTCGCCGTCGAGGTAGGCGCCATAGGTCTTGTCTCCCAGTCCTTGTTTGATGTGCTGAAGCAAATGGGCATGAAAGGATGAGCAAGAGCCCGGGCCCAAAAACAACCGTCTGAGGCTGCCGAAAAGGCCTCGTGCAGCTATGGAAATGTTGCAACCTAGAGTGGAATGAGTCTCGAAACTAGTATGGTTAGAAGCGGTAACTGCAGATCCAACAATTTCTCAACCACGACCACGAACTTTACAACGTCTCGCGTCAGTTCTTTAGCCCTTCCTCCAAACGTAATGGTGAGTCTGAGTGCAGTAAATCACACAAATGTCGGCCGACGTCCAACCTCCATAATGTAGCGATAATCGGCCGTAGGTCGCACCCAGATTGAGCGCAATTTAACATGTCTGCAACAATAACTACCACCTCACCTTTTCACGAGATATGCGTACTACGTGGTCTAGTCAGCTGCAGAGAGACCACGAGGTGGGTCCGAAAAAAAAGGAAGGTCCGGCTTCCTAGTAGGGTGCGGCGCAGTGAACGAGGCACGGAGAAGGAACAAGGCAACGGAAACATATGGAGGCGACAGAGGCCGTGGCGAGGGATGAAGCTAGCATCCCTCGACCACATGTGCTCAGGGGCAAGCACAGGCTGCACGGGCTCTCCCCACCGAAAAAGGGAGGGCTTGAGAGTAGACAATGTAACAGCGAAGGGACAAGCAAAACATCAGGGATAACTGATGTGACCGAAAGAACGTCTCCACGGCAGGGGTAAGACGCCCGGAGACATTACCCGGGAGTACCCGTCCCCAGAGAGTATTAAGAAATTAATGGTCCGAAATGCTTGGGGAAGGGTGTTTCCTTCTGATGATCAGAAGCCCCATTACGTGATTGCTCCGCGTCGATGTTTTTGCGATTACACTGGAACAAAAGATAATCTTAGGCTTTAGGCGGCCTGGTGTGCCTTGCCAGTGAGAAGACCTGATCATTCGGGGCCACATCGATTAAATTCCTTGAGCTATAGCCTACTGATGGGTGACGTTGTAATATTCTGCTTGTGATAATTTAGTCGCATCCAGCGTGTGCCGCGTGGTCTAGTGGTTACACACCAGCTTCACACGCCAGTAATCCGGGGTTTGTTTCCGGGTCCGGTCAAGGATATGCACTACTGATTAGCTCAAATGAGAGCGAAACTCGACTCTAGTGCTTCCACATTGACATGGATGGGCCTTAGGTTCATACCAGAATAAGATCAGCGTTGCCAGTAGCGGGTTGTGCTCAATATTTAAATCTCAAGTCCCGAAACAACCAAATAAATCAAAAAGATAATCTGTCGATGCAACGGCTCAAATTCAGTTCCCATTTCACGGTTTCTATTAAAATCTACCCGACCTCCTGTCCCCTGGAGCCGATCAGCATCGTTTAAAGAGTGCCCAAATATTCATCATCATCATCGTCATCATCGTCATCATCATCATCATCATCATCATCATCATCATCATCATCATCATCATCATCATCATCATCATCATCATCATCGTCATCGTCATCATCATCATCATCATCATCATCATCATCATGTGCAGTAATGTGGGCGATCAAAGTTCGTCATCTAACATGATCACCCGAGTCATGGATCAGGTCTCTGTTCTTGTCCCAGTTAGGCCATTTAGCCAAGCCACC
>JACEFZ010011586.1:0-47500 GCA_014155875.1 Cepaea nemoralis | reverse complement strand
TGTCCGACGAGCCACAGACCGACCGACAACGAAGCTTTCGATCGACCTACATACATACGCCAACACATTAAAAGTATATATATATATATATATATATATATATATATATATATATATATATATATATATATATATATATATATATATATATATATATATATATATACACACTATAAAAGGCAATGTATGTATGTATGTGTGTCCGTTCTTTATGCGTTCGCGAACGGTCCATCCGATTGAGATGACATTTTCTACATGTTTTCTTTTCATTCCCGTGCAACCAACTGTCTAGTTTTGTACTTACTAAAAGCTATTTACTTACTAAAATTTAATAATTTAAATTTACTTAATCATTTCTATATAGCAAGGGGACTTAACATAAGAAACGTTATTTCAAGGGGCATAACTTTTAATAACATTGCTATTATTATATATATATTTAGATTCTTGCATTGTTTTCAAAGATTTATAAACTTTTTGTCTACAGTTATTTACAGGCATATGAGTTATAATAAATAATGATATAATCTTTAAGGCATTTTTGTAGTTTTCATAAAAATAATGCATCTATTTAAATAGTGATGAAAATTTTCTAGCTCATCTTTTTATTTTTCTTCAACAGCACATTAATTAATTTTTTTTTTAATACTCTCATATGTATGGCGCGTTACACCTATATTTGGGTATTTTTTGTTGTCAAAGAATTGCTTCATAAGAGATGTTGAATGAAAGAGTGTATGAGAGGAAATAGAGAAAAAGGGAAGAATGGAGGACGGGCCTGCGATTTTTGTTCGTTTAAAAAACAAAGTAATTTGTTGTGAGAGAAAGTTAGTTGCATATCGTTTGCAGTACTCTGCAGTCAATCCACAGCCCACCATTTATTGGCTGTTCGTGATATTTTGGTAAGTTTACTTTAGATAGATCTCTTCCAATCATATTTTCTACTATCAATCTACCTATTTTTCTATTCTATCTATATTTTTAACGGGAACGGGCCGAACATAGATAGATAGATAAATAGATAGATAGATAGATAGATAGATAGATAGATAGATAGATAGATAGATAGATAGATAGATAGATAGATAGATAGATAGATTGATTGATTGATTTAGGAATCGACATCACAGCATTCGGGGCATTCCCATAAGTGCTCCGTCCCCACCCTCAGCAGCCAGTGAAGAGTTCCAACACTAATAGTACCAGTAGCAATCTGATTATAAGTCCGTCTCGCCTTTCCTCTGAGCGTTGAGCGTCGGCTAGATCCCTTCGTCACTTCTCGTTGTCTCATTCTTGCCAGACCATAGTAATCCATTTGCTCCTCCGAGGTGTGCACGTGCTCCCACAAGGCCGCAACCACGTCTGCCTTGTCATGTATCAATACTCCACCAAGTTCTGCAGAGCCAGCCAATCTGTCCGCCTGTTCATTTCCCAGCACACCGGCATGCCCCGGAGAAAAGATCCAGGCGATGCTTGTCACCCGTGACCTCCGAAGCGAAGCAAGCCACTCCGCACGAAGTCTGCCCGTCCTCACCCTCGTCAGCATGCTTTCTGAGTCAGTTACAATCACGATGTGTGTTTGTGTCGTATTCTCCATCCAGCGGAGAGCCGCAGTGACTGCCTCTACTTCCATTCTTAAGCTGATGTTGTGGTATCATATGCCAGGCTCTCCTGCCCCAAACATCGACCATTAGCTTTGGCTATGAACCCCCAGCCACTTCTCTCACCTCTTGAAACCGAACCATCTATGTAGATAATCACACCACTCGAGTGAGCATTGTCCTGAATTAGTTGCTGGATTTTCACTTCCGTGGCCCCTGCTGGCCACTCCCTGCACTGCCGGCTTAATGTGATTATAACTCTGCACAAGTCTGACTGCTCCGCTGGCACTCTGACCCACTCCTCTCCACGCCTAATGTTCTCCAAGGGGCACACCTGTCTGATCGTATCCTCCGCCTGAGTCATCCATGATTTCCCTCTTATCAGTCGCTGACCCTTAACTGCGTCCAGCGCCTCATGCAGTGGGTGGTCTGTGTCTGCAGCTACTCTGAGGTATGCCTTCGCCTGCATCACCTTGAGCCTACCAGCAACAGTCGGCAGACCAAGGATGTAACGCACACACACAACTGGGGTGTCTCTAGTGTATCCCAGAATGACCCGCATAGCTTCGTTCTGTATGCGCTCTAACTTCACCAGCTGACTCTCTGAGACAGTGAGCAGACCTAATCCATAAGCAATTACTGAGAAGATCAAGTGCTGGTATAGTGTGAAAAGCATTCTCTGCTCTATGTCCATTGCAGCCATAGTTTTAAGTGCATTGAGCCCCTTTTGAATCTTGTCACGACCGGTCTCCACATGGTCCTTGAAGGATAGGCTCCTGTCTTTCTCTCTCTCTCTCTCTCTCTCTCTCTCTCTCTCTCTCTCTCTCTCTCTCTCTCTGTCTCTCTCTCTCTCTCACACTCATTAACACACGCGCACATACATAGACATAAAGAGGAAGTTGGAGGGGTGAAAGAGGCAGGGGGAGACAAAGTTGGAGTACGTCATCACAACTGACAAGATGGAGGAAAGAAGACGCAGGGGAATAGCAAGAGAAAAGATGATATCATGACATGGAGGGACATCGGTATCAGAAATTATTGACAGAACATGAGACTGAGGGATGCAGACAGCCATGATCGCCAACGCCACACGGCAGGGACTTTAAAAGAAGACGTTATGTAACATTATCGTCCGTGTGTGTGTGTGTGTGTGTGTGTGTGTGTGTGTGTGTGGTGGGGGGGGGGAACTACTATCTAAAATAGTTACCCTATCATAATTCCCACAATAAACTATATTAAACAGTAACATTCTATAAACTCTCCACAAAACTCTAACACACTTATCATTAACTATTCTATAAACTATCAGTTACAGCGATGTAACCATGTTTAAAAAATAGTAAGCCAAACGTTTTCTCGCGGAACAACAGAAAATATACTGGTATTACAAGCTAAGCAAGCGATTGAAACAATATACACTGGCATTAGTGTCAGTCGAAGTTCTGCCAGAGTTAATCCCACAGTGGGCGATGAATGACGTAGAATGAGAGAGTAACAGTATCTCTCGTAAAAACTCGATGCAAACAACTCCAGAATGTTGTTTGTTTTAAAGTGATTGGTATGCAGCCTGAGAGTCTGAAGGCGAACATGAAAGAGGAGGAGAAAAAGGTAAATGTGAGGAGCAGGAGGAGTGGAAGAGGAAGAAGACTATTCTACAAATACTAAGTATCCAGAACATAAGTAGTTTGCATTGTTTTATTTATGTTCGTATTTGTATTTGTGTCTACTTGTGTACAGACTACATACCCCCATAAACAAAAACAAACAAAAAGACAATAATAATGGTAAATTATGTTAAACGACAACTAGCCAAAAAACATTCCCATATTTATGACACGTTACACCTTCCTTAGATATTTATAATGCCCATGTTAAACATTGCCTCAGTCAGTCATTTGTTATTGATTATTTTTTCATGCGTTATAATGCTATTGTTCTTTTGTTGTCAAAATTTTGCTTCATAAGTGATGTTGAATGAAAGAATGTATGAGAGGAAATTGAGAAGAAGGGCAGAATGTCTGACGAGCCTGTGTGGCCAATTCTTAACCATTTGAAAATAAAGATTTTCGTTCATTAGTTCGTTCGTTCGTTGTGTGTGTGTGTGTGTGTGTGTGTGTGTGTGTGTGTGTTTTAATTTTAATTTTATTTTTCTATTTATGTGTGTATCTTTTTATTGCTTAAAAGTTATGTTTTGAATAAATCTACTGTGGCTGCAATAGTAGATCACCAATTGACTGGAATTACAGGTTCGGCAAATTTTAAGACTCCGGTATTATAGGCTCCTCCTAGAGGGCATCCTTTGACGCCAGAAGGAGGTCAATATGCGGTAACGATCTTCCTAGCCATGGACAGTGCTCTGACAATAGAATCCAGACATTCTGGGTACTGTTGTCTGAGGTGCAATAAAAAGATGTAGACTGAATTGAATATAGCGTATTCTGAATGGTGTTAATATTGCTCATACTGGTGCCAAAATTGTTTGCCGTAATCTTTCTGTATTGTAGTGCGAAAATGCAAGACAAAGGCAAATATCCCAAGTTCCACGCCTTGTGGGTTGCGCCTCTTCTTCTTGTATTGTGGTATAGGCCCTGAACGAACTCATGCCAGAAAGTCTTATCTTTTGTTATCTCATGCAACTCCCTTCATGGCCTCCCCTAGAATTCATCTCTGTCTTTAATTCTCTTCTCTGTGTTTTAGGTATCTGTCAGGGCTCTCTAGGACCTCTGATATTGTTTTTGATTAGTTTACACGTCTGAGTAGTTTAGTTGATACGATATATGACTTCTGTGCTCTAAAGACTTCCAACCACAATGCTGTCCAGCAATTTATTCTAATGTTTGCTTTAGTTGGTTGTAGTTATAAATGTTAATGTAGTACCCTAAATGCCACACAGGATTTTCACTGCTTCCTCCACATTCTGAACCACTAACAACAAACTTATCTACAGAAACAAAAGAGGATCGACAGGTTTCACAAAGTATAATCTCTGATCTAACATCACATTTGATAAAATTGTATTTCACTCAACATAATCTATCACGCAGCATTCACATGATGGCAATGTCTTGCGGTCGCCAACTCGGTTTCTAACCCGTCCTCTTCCTCTGACGGTACCCATTCGAGTGACCCTTCAAAGAGTTTTTTCAACTCTTCTGTTCAGTCACTGCAAGCGATCTCGTTCAACGCATACTGCATGCTTAAAACTGACATGAACTCACCGGGGTCCTGTCACTATCCCACTACTTCCTTATTCTTATGGGTACCCAGGGATGGATTAACCATTAGGCAAACAAGGCACGTACCTAGGGCACAAAGCATTTGGGGAGCACCACAAGCCCTCAAGAAAAATGTGTATATTGTCCCGGTAGCGTAATTGCATGGCATAAGCAAATCGCAAATGTAATATTGAATCGCACAGTATTTAACCTTGGTCCCACAACCCGGGGGTAAAATACCCACACCCAGTTTTTTTTGTTTGCTATTTTTTGTTATTTTTCTTTAAGGTTTTTTTTGTGCTATTTTTTTTTTTACTTTTCTGGGATATGTTTGTGCTACGTAACGCACTAATGCGTAGCGACAAATTCACTTCCGTATTGGTCTGCTAGTGAAAACAATTGTGAATAGTGCTAATTTGTCGACGTGTCATTGAATGACTGTACATTTGCATAACGGCTTAGAACTACTTTGCATTTTCGAACATTTGTATAAACTACTTACTGATGTAGATATTACTAATTTAGCTTACGCAGCAAAACATGATTTGACGACGGTAAGGTTAATGGTTACACTTTTTACATTCGTTTTCGTTTTCATCTAAGGGTTCTTAATTCTAAAAAATCTAATATATATATATATATATATTATTTCCCAAAAAGTCCATGCAGTAATTGTAGATGAAGTAAAGGCTTCCGGTTATTTCAGCTTGTCGGTAGATCAACACCTGATATTTAACATATAGATCAGTTAAGTGTTGTTCTTCGATATGTGGTAGATGGAGAGCCCATTGAGCGCTTTTTGACTTTCGTGGAGCTGCAAAGTCACGCCGGTGAAGGTATGGCTAAGCAAGTGTTGCAGTGCTTACGTGAAGCTTGCAATATTGATTTTTCGAAATGCAGAGGTCAGTCCTACGACAACGCAGCTAATATGTCTGGGTGCTACAAGGGCATGCAGAAATTATTTTTAGAAGAAAATGAGTTTGCTATATACATACCCTGTGCTGCCCATTCACTAAATCTGGTAGGCAGAAGTGCCGTTGACTCTTGTTTAGAGGCAGTAAACTTCTTCCATACAGTGCAACTGATCTATACTTTTTTCTCAGCTTCAACCAAAGGATGGAAGATTCTGAAAGGATGCCTTGTGAATGAAAAGCTGGTAAAGTTCCTTTCCGATACTAGATGGGAAGCACATGCTGTTGCAACTGAAGCCATTCTAATGTCTCATCCTCAGATTATAGAAGCGTTAGAATGTTTACAAGAAGACCAGTCACAGAAGGGGGACACCAGAAGTGAAGCAGAAAACATTGCAAAGAAGATGCAAGAATTAGAATTTGCTTTCATGCTTGTCTTTTGGGAAGAAGTGTTACATTTTCACAGGGTCAGTCAAGCTCTACAAAATGAGCACGTGAACTTGAAAACGTGTGCTGATTTGTATTCTTCACTAGCAGATCACTTGCATGAATCTAGGAATGAATTTGAAAGATTTGAAGAAGCTGCAAAAGAAATAACACCAGGTGTGGATTATATGTCAACTTTGACCCGTAATCGTAAACGAAAGACAGTGGTCATTGATGGTGATGCCCCTGAGGTATCTCAGAATGCCAGAGACAAATTTCGTATATCTGCTATCTACACCATTGTTGACAAACTTGAGACAGAGATGAGTAGACGAGGACAGGTATATAATGATCAAGCAGTTCGATTTTCTTGTTTGGTCGATGTACCACAAACATCTCAGTGTTGTGAAGGACTAATAAATGCTTATCCTGAAGATCTGAACAATAATTTATATACTGAACTACAACAGTTCCACTCATATATTCGCCACAAGTTTCGTACATCAAAATCTGACAACAACACGCTCAGTCATGCAGAACTCTACAAAGTAATAGTTAGAGACAGCATCGAGTGTTCTTTTCCACATGTAGAAATCGCCTTGCGCATATTTTTAACATTAATGGTTGCGAACTGTTCAACTGAGCGCTCTTTTTCTCAGTTGAAACGTACAAAAAATCCAAGTAGATCGACAATGAAACAAGAAAGGCTTGATTCCTTATCTTTGCTGATGATTGAGGCAGACTTGTTGCACAAAATTAACTTTGATGATGTACTCAAAAACTTTGCCAGACGTAAATCTAGAAAAAAGAACTTTAAAATGTAAATGTGTGCTCTCTCTGACTTTCTTATCTATCAAAAAAGTATTTTTGTCTACTATTATTACAAAATTAATTAACTATTAATTGTAATACAGAAATACCTTATTGTAGGTTTTATATGAGTGATAGTAGTACAAACATATGTTTTTACATTTCACAACTGTTTTTCTTTGTTAGTTTTTTGCATAATATTGAACATACCAGCAGTCAGTGGAGGATCGGGGGCATGGGGCAGTAGGGGGCAGCCATGTGGGTTTGTGCCTAGGGCACCAAGATGGCTTAATCCGGCCCTGTGGGTACCAGACAAAAGAGTGTCTAATTATACTACCCTGAGATGTTCTTTGTGTGTACCATATCCAGTGCCAGGGGTTTCCTCAACTCTGGATTCACTGGAATTTGTTTAGTTTTCTAGTTTTCTCCATGAGCTCTACATTTATGTTTCTGTCATACCATTTTGGTCTCACTATTTTGTACAGACACCAGCGTGTTGTTTATTTTTGGGTCTTTTAATCGAAAAGTCGTAGTTCTTGAGAAAACAATTTACCTTTTCTATCCTAAACAGGTTTATTAGAGTAATTATTTTGGAAACAACAATAGCAGAAAGGTGAGGGAATTTAAAGTAATAATATATTACTTGTCGGCTCAGTGTCGAAGGGCTTACGGACGCTGTTCGTAATCTCGCATACCCGCGTTCGAAACACAGATGCGGGCGATTTGGCAGCAGACGGCCCTGCGTTTTTTTTTTTTAACGAAATGGTATGGATGCCGGTCGTTCAGAAAGCAATGGTAAACTACTGAAAGTAAACTTGTCCAGAGTTCATAACAGCAAAAAAGGGTTAACTCCAACGTCCTGTAAAGGATATGGATAACTATCTCTTAATTTTAATATATTGCTTAAAGTAACAACAATAAACGGATCATCATCATCATCAAGTGCCGTGCCGGCTGGCGTAGGCGTTCATGGCTCTCCATAGATCTCGGTCTTTGGTTTTCTGGATCAACTCTGCTGCTGATATTCCTCCATGCCACCGTCTCAATCCATCCAGCATCACTTCTCTTGGTCTACCTCTGCCTCTCTTCCCCTCGATCTTTCCAGTTGTTACGATGTTCTCCAATGCCTCTCTTCTGATCACATGACCGAGGAAACCTGTTTGTCTCTGTCTTATTGTTGTATATAATGTTCTAGTTTCATTAGCCTGTTTCAGGCAGCCGTCGTTAGTTACTCTGGCAGTCCAAGGAATTCGCAACATTCGTCGCAGGAATCACATCTCCTTTGCTTCTAATTTCTTCTTAATTTGTTCATTTACATTCCAAGATTCACTGCCATACAGCAAAACTGGTTCTACAAAGCATTTCAGCACTCTCTTTCTTACATTCAGTGACAGTGACTTATTGCATAAGATACTCTTCATTTTCTGAAATCCAGCTTTTGCCTGCCCTATTCTGCTCCTAATAATAAACGGATACAAAATAAAAAATAAAAAAGGTAAACGACACTTGTAAGTGTCTTGTTGTGTATTGGATACATAGTGCCAGCCCCATATTTGCACAGGACAATTTGCACTCGATGGGTGTTACGTACACCTCGCCGGCCGCAATAATAAAAGACTGGGGGAAATTACTAACTAGCTGGGACTAATAGGCACAGTAGATGTACAGTTTATATGTCATATTTGGAGTAACGAATGTGTTTAAAACCTCACGGAGGCCGGCTTTTGGCGTTAATTTCAAGAATGGTGTGAGCATTAAGAAAGCAAGAGCAAACTACTGAACTTAAAATTGCATAATGTCATAATATAACTGTATATATGTATGTATTTGCTTTGTTCACACATGTGACACCTAACACTAACAAACGGCAACGCTCTGTAATATACACAAACAAAAGAAACACACATTACGCCTTGTAAATATACATTAATTTGTATGAAATAAACGTTTAAAAAAAAAATAAATTTAAAACACAAATAAAAAGTAAAACAAAAACAACAACCCAAATATTGAGGTTAATTTTGCGTCTTGTAAAGGACATACAAGTAACTTTTAGAAGCGGTAATAAATGGGATATTGAATATGTACTACTAGGAGAAAAGGATACGCACGATTGCACACAAGTTATCCCGTCGTGAACTATTGGAAAGCAGACCACAAATGCCCACCTCCGACCTTCGGCAGCTAACGTGACACATCACTGCGCGCACGGCACTGAATGAAGATGATGCAGACAACTTATTAACGATATTTAAAAATTAATTAAAGGAACCTTTCAGACGCCTTAAGGCGCATTGGCCACGCGGATATTTGATGTTATCCAGATAGACATCCCAGCACACTGCTCTTCCCTTGCGTACTCAGTCTCCCGATGCAGCAGCCATCTAGTGACTCTATTTTCCATGAGTAATGGGTTGTAATAGAATGCATAGAAAGAACAGATGGTTCAATAAAAAATGTGAAGAAGCAGTCATTAGGAAAAAGAATGCCAGACATTTATGGTTAAATGACATCAACAACATCCAAAAGTGATTTATTCAATGAGCATTATAGAAATGAATGTAAAGAGGCTAGAAAAATAGTCCGACAGCAGAAGCGAGAATATATGAGTAATAATATCGTTGGACCCATTAAGGATACACAAAGTGGAGAGTGAAAAAGAAGAAGTAACAAAGACATTTATGATCTGTTTAAGTCCCCGCTAATCACTGGTATCATGAAGGCTAATAGACTACAATAGCTGGGGCATATAGAAAGAATGGAAGATAATGGGGGAAAAAAATTCGCTTACACTCAGGAAATAAATGACCGTAGACCCCGAGGTAGACCAAGAAGACGGTGGAGAGATAATACATATACAGACCTACAAGCACTTGGAATCAACGACTGGCAAGAGAAGGTCCACCAGAGAGACGAATGGAGACGGATTGTATCTGCAGCAAAGAACCTCAATGGCTCGGAACGCTGAAAAAGAAGAAGAATGGGTTGTAATGTCTCGTCTGTCACCCTCGTGAACGGCATTTACGTTGTTGGCCAGGCTCCTAATTCGTGTAATGGGAACATAAAGAGCTACATCCATATTGTCATAGACCAATCGACACTCATTAGATTACATGGTCAATATAACACTGGCAGCTTTTGCTTCCCAAAACATTTTCTGGTTCTAATGTCTTAGGTTGAGAAATCATGGGAGCCCAGGTCAGTGTAAAAAATCCGTTCCGATGTATATTCGAACCCAAGACTCCTGGGTCGACAAGCGAGAGTCTAACCACTTCGCTACCGCTGCTCTCATTGGGGACAATTGAGTCAAGCCAGTTCTTTCTATGAGGCGCAGATAAAGAGTTACGGTTAAAGAACATGAATATGTAACAGAATAAAAGAAAACTCATGACTGTATAAAAGACGGATAAAGAGCCTAACCGTTAGTAGACCGATCTTTCATATTAGAAGGCACAACTTCTTTTGAGCTTCCATAAGCCCAGCACTGTATCTGTCTGAGGTGAAATCTACAAAACCAACGAAACCGGCGGAAGTCACGTGTCTGCCAGGGCATGGAGGAGTTATTATTAAGCTCTCTAAGCATTTCCGGTAGACAGCCGCAGAGACAGATAACCCTAGTAATAATTGCTTAAAGTCTTTTACCCCAGGCACGTTTGTTGCTTTAACCCGTTCTTTCTCTCAAACTGCTGTTTCTCAAAGTAATAACTGCTTGTGTGCGAAGGAGTTAATATTACAACAGTATGGATACATTTATGACAAACTGAGTAAATAACAATAAATCATGAACAGTATATAACAATTACGGCGTAGGCAACCGGTGCTATGGTTTTGGGGATAAGAAAACTGCGTTTCATAATTTCGACATACTAAGTCGAGGGATCGAAATCAACCGCGAATTTAGAAGCAGGCCGCTCTACGTTGTTGTTGATGGTATAAGGAGACTGCGAGACTAGGAAAATACATGTCATGCGAATCAGAACACTTAAAAAACCTCAAAGACGAGGCAGTAAGGAAAAATTATGAGAAAGAACTAACTGAACGCTTTGTAAAATTACCTATATAGAAATAAAAACAGTGGAAGAAGAATGGGAGATGTTCAAATCAAGCATTTTAAACACTGCAAAAATAACACGTGGCACCACGAAAAAACGCAGACACGGATAAAGAAAATAACAAATTGTTGGAACGCAGAGGTAAAGGAAGCTAAACAGGTGAAAAAGAAAAAAAAATATAAAAAGTGGATGAAGAGCAAACAGGACTGTGATTACATAGAGTATATGATAGCAAGAAGACATGCGAATAGAATAGTAAAGAAAGAAAAACAAAAAGACTCGAAGGAATATGGAGAAACCCTAAATAAAAACTACAATAAGGCAACTAGAAACTTCTATTAAAAAATTCAGTGCAATGAGATCCAGAGCAGAACACTTTAACCCAACTGAAATAATTAACAGCGAAAGGAGAGAACCAATAAATGAACAAAAGCAAACCCTAAATAGATGGAGACAGTACTTTGAATAACCTCTCAACATTCTATCAGATACTGTTACGTTACGTTTTTTGTCCATCAAGAATGATGATGACCATTAATTTCATCCAGTCGTTGGATGACGAATGTCTTGCGCAATGAATTGAATTAAAGTGAGGAAGAGTTGCGCAATTCGTCGACCTCGCTTTCTCGCCTGTGTCCACTGAGTCTAGTGACAAGACAAGTCAAGACGACTGGAAACGAATACAGGTGCAGTGGATGACCAGGGAGCTCTATGTGCCTTGCCGTGCTCATTACGTTCCACAACGCTTTGCAGGTAAACGCTGTCTTGCCCGTTGAATCAGGAATGATTTCTTCCACGCAGTCTGCCGAATATCAGATGCCACAGGAAATCAGGAAACCGCAGCAGATACCAACGAAGAAATAGAACCAGACATACTGATAGAAGAAACTGGAGAAGCCGTCAGATTAGTCCCATTGAATAAATCACCGGGGCAAGACGAAATACCAAATGAACTAATTAAAGCGGCAATAGAAGTAGGAGCAGCATGATACACAGACTATTTAACCATGTTTGGGTAGAACAACAGACACCACGAGACTGGGGAAGTGCCATAATTATTCCAATTTATAAAAACAAAGGCCTTAAAAGAGACTGCACAAAATACAGAGGCATATCCCTTTTGAGTCATACTGGGAAAATATTTTGCAAAATTCTTGCGAAAAGATTACGAACTACAAGAGAACCTCAGCTAAGCGAAACACAACTTAGATTTAGGAAAACAAAGGATGTACAGATGCGATTTTTTTTTTTTTTTTGGTGTTGCTTTTAGACGATTTATAGAAAAATCAATTGAATTTAATGAAACACTCTTCTTAGCCATTGTCGACCAAGAAAAGGCGTTTGATGGAGTAGATAGAAATAAGCTGCGGGGAAACCCTTAAGCGATATGTAGTAATATGTAGTGAGTACACATCTAACAAACTTATGTAGACACTTAACAACTGTGAATGCATAGTGAGAACAAATGGAGGACACTCAGAACCCTTTACCATAAGATCCGGAGTCCTATCCCCTCTCTTGTTCATAACCTATATAGACAACATATGTAAAGAAATAAATGCTTTTGAATGTAAATGTTATAGACGGGTTCTAATAAATTCTTTGGTAAGGAAAATAACAAATGAAGCCATGCTTCGAGAGCTGAATATTGAATAGGATTGGCTATTAAAGACGATAAAACAAAGAAAATTAATATATTTTGGTCACTTGAAACGTCCTGAAAGTTTAGAGAGAATAATAATGGAGGGATATATGCCTGGGAAGAGAGGAAGAGGAAGGCCAAAGAGAAGATTGGTGCAAGATATGGCGGATGATCTCCAGATGGGTGTATCAGATGCGAGACAACTGGCTTGTGATCAAGAAGTTTTCCGGAAGGTTTTTATGGGAGCGAGGTTCTGCAAAGGACATGCTACTGAATGAATGAATGAATGAATGAATGAATGAATTAATTAATTAATATAACGAAACTAGCCAAACAGAGACCGTAAGAACACCGCATGACGAACAGGACATAGAAGAAAAACGAACGGCAAATTTCACTATTAAAGAAATTTGCGGACGATCAAGCATTAATAGCAAAATCAGAAGCAGAATTACAAGACCACATTAATAGTCTAAAGTTTCTCAACGAAGTACGCGAGGAACATAACATGAAAATTAGTGTAACAAATTGAGGGAAAAGACCTTAGACTTGTAAAAAAAACATATAATGGAAACAACAAGCTGCCATCAGATTTGATAATGATGTGGGTCAATAGCAGCCTATTAAAAGAGGTGTGAGACAGGATGTGTAATGTCTCCAGATCTTTTTTCCCTGTACAGTGAAAATATTTTCAGAAATATAGAAGATATGGACGGAATCAACATTGGGGGAAGACACATCAATAACATTAGATATGCAGATGATACAGTCTGGGCGGCAGTCAATGAACAGGACCTGCGTCATTTGGTACATTCAGTTGTTGCACACAGTGAGCAACTAGGGTTAGAATTGAATAGTAAGAAGACACAGATTATGGTCGTCACTGGGAAGAAGGAAATACCACAATGTGATATACGAGTAAATAGGCATATTCTTAAGCAAGTTAATCGGTACAGTTGTCTCGGAACAGTCATAACATCTGATGGGAGATGCCCTGAAGAGATTAAAACAAGAATTGCCATTGCGAAGGTAGCCTTTTTGCAAGATGAAACACATACTAACCAATAAAAATTATATCAATTGACACGAGAAAAAGAGTGTTGAAGTGCTACATAGAACCTGTACTTTTGTATGGACGTGAAGCGTGGACAATGAGCAGTCAAGCTGAAAAAAATATCTGATGGTTGTGGAAATGTGGTTTCTGAAGAAAATGCATAGAATACCAAGGACAGACAGAATAACCAATGAATAAGTACTTCAAGAAACAAAGGAAGATCGTAAACTGATTAGAGTCATTAGATGTAGACAGTCAAATTATTTCTGGGCATGTTATAAAAGAAAAGACTTTGAGAACTTGGTGACAACTGGCAAGATCGAAGGGAGGAGACCAAAGTGAAGACCAAGAATTAAACACCTGAATGGCTTGGCCACGTGGCATGGTCGAGACAGGAACACGGAGCTGATCCACGACTCTGGTGATCGAGTGAGATGGCAAAACATGACCGCCAACGCTTATCGGCATGGCACATGATGGGATGGATGTAAACAGAGGTATTCACTATAACCAAAGAAGAAAAAACCAACAGAGGTTCATCTAAAAGAACACCCAATGAAACAAGTAACGGACTTCAAGTATTTAGGAAACATAATATCATCAAATGGCAAATCAGAATACGAGATCGAAAATAGATGCAATAAGGCAAACCAACTCATTGGAGAAATGGCACCAATACTAAAGAACAAACATGTATCAATAGTTACTAAGAAAGCACTCTACAACACAATCTTCCTACCAACTCTATGCTACCAATGCCGCACCTGAACAATGAAAGAAAAAGAGAAAAATAAAATCACAACAACAGAAATGAGATTCCTGAGAAGAATACTCAATGTATCAAGAAGAGAGAAAATCAGAAATTGTGAAATCAGAACTAAAGTGGGGGTTATAGCAGCGCTGGAATTTATTAGAAGGCAGCATGTCAAATGGTTTGGCCATGTAACTAGGTACCAACGAATAGTATACCACAGCAAGCAATGATGTACAGACCTAAATGGAAGCAGAGGAAGAGGCCGACCACGTAAACGATGGACAGGGGGATTATCAGTCCATGGAAATCTCGATACATGAATCCCATTGAACGGGTGCGAAACCGCTGTTTATACCACAGCTCTGCCACCGGCAGGTACAAGAGGAACAAGATGAGATGAGATGAGAAGGCATAGGCCATTTATAAAGCAATCGCAAGCTACGCAAATAAATAAAAAGCAACCAATAAATGCTGGTGTTGATCTCGACATCTTGTAAAAGACATGCACCGCACTTTCAATGGAGTAAATAAAACAAGTATGGCGAGTTGATTGATGAAGCGTCACAACACAAATACTAAGAACGGTAGAAAGGAGCCATACAGTTTTAGCTATTTCATACTCATGAAATGATCGAGAAACAATGAATAGAGTTTGACGTTTAATTGAAACATGACAAGAAAGAATGCAGTGGAAAACAAATCATATGGACCTGATAACAATCATATATTCGAACATATGTTAAGACTGAGTGCGATTTGTTAAAAGGGTATTGAATAATGGAGGACTTAGGAACAATTATGCCTGAATAATAGAGACTATCGACCTTACTCTGTTAGCAAATAATTAGTTAACCTGCTGAGGATCTGCATATGTAATCAGACAACGGAAACCGACATGACAGTGCATAAATATTGATACTGAAGAAGGATATCAGAATAATTCTTCATTAACCACGAAGAGGAACGACTTCGCTGCGTTCACAATAGGCTCGCCACAGGAACAAACAAGATCTGTACAGTCCAATTTCTGCTGGAGGGTTATAAGTGAGTCCCGAATGTAATAACGTAGATAAATAAATAAATACAATTCGATGCGCGACTTCGTGAAAGTGACACCAAAGTAGTGGCTGCCATAGTGATATCAAAGATAGATTTTTGACTTGAAGTAGATCTTGTTTTTCAAACTTGTTATGTTTTTGCTCTGTGGCAAACGATTTACAGACGCAGTTTGAAATCCGGTATACCGCGTTAGAAACAGAGATGCGGGCGATTTGGCAGCAGACTGCCTTGCGTTGGTTTTTTTTTTATAACATGGTATGGGTGGCGGTCGTTCAGAAAGCAATGGCAAACTAGTGAACGCAAACTTGCCAAGAAATCACAACCTGCGACGTCCGGTAAAGCATATGCAACTGTATGCAAGTATATATATATATATGTGTGTGTGTGTGTGTTTGTGTGTGTGTGTGTTTTGTGTGCGTGTGTGTGTGTGCGTGCGTGTTTTGTGTGTGTGTGTGTAAAGTAGTGGCTATATAAATATATCAATACGTACTACATAAATGAGTACTTTTCTGAACTTCGCAAATTCCACAAGGACGGATTTTCCACCCGTCGAGCTTCCCAGATATATTTTGTGCTTTTTTTTTTCTGACTCCAGTCAAAGCTCGGCGACTTTTACCGTGGATAAAATTGTGTATGTCTTGTTTGTTATGTGTTGATGAAGACGCCGGTAAAAATTGTAGCCTTTACTTTCCTGTTGGCACGCTGACTATGAATATTTTGTGTTCATCCATTCTCGTGTAACCAATTTAGAGACATCTCCGGTACTCATTTTACGATGCTAGGTCGATCTCGTAATTACCTCCCCCCCCCCCCCCCCCCTTCCTTTTTATGGCCTGGAAATACGTTTACTATTAGACATGGAAAATTCCAGATGAAACCAGCACAGTAATTCCTAAGCACAAATGTATAGGTATTTATAGAGCTAGGCTTACTGTGGAGTGATTGTTTATTTTGGGTGACTGTTGCGTTCTCTCGCTTTGAACTCAAACGTAGTCTATATACGGGCTACTACTTCTAGTATCCATCCATCCATCATGTGCCATGCCGGTAAGCGTGGGCGGTCATGTTCTGCCATTTCACTCGATCAACAGAGTCGTGGATCAGTTCCGTGTTTCTGTCTCGACCATGCCACAAGGCCAAGCCATCCAGATACTTGTTTCTAGGTCTTCCCCTTGGTCTGTTCCCCTCGATCTTACCAGTTGTCACCAAGTTCTCCAAATCATTTCTTCTCATAACATGCCCAAAAAATTGTGACTGTCTACGTCTAATGTCTCTGATCAGTTTACGATCTTCATTTGTTTCTTGAAGGACTTCTTCATTGGTCTTTCTAGTATACTGGCCTGAAATTTGCTTGTTGATTAGCCTTCCCTATTACCAGTGCTCCCTCTCGAGCAAACAAACACACTTCGAATTTTGAGGTATTTGTAATTTACGTCCCCGAGTCAAGGACGAGAAGTCAAAATTTTAGTCCAGGATTGTAGGATTGAACTCGCTACCTCGAGATCAGTACAACGGAAGTTTAAGAGCGTGCAATCTTATCAATTCGGCCATACTGACCGCCAATGTGGAGGGTGAAGTTTAAACATCTGTATTGGCTCTTTGAGCTGAAAAGCATGCCATGATATCACAGGTCAACCACACAGATGTAAATTACTGAAAAACATCTTCAGCTTAGCTTGAGGTGAACCAAGCTGTTGTCTTGGCAACACAACGTACAAGTACCTATGCATTTACGCCCCAAAAGTCTTAATAAAACTGGAAAGAAAAACAAGCTCAATGGAATCCACGTTCTACAGATTCAACCTGGACCATTAAACTGGTAGTGCGATTGTGAAACAACTACGTCACTGACCCATAAACCGAACACCGGATAATAATTGAACATAAGTTTAGAACAAACATCATTATACAGATCATAGTAGTTAGTTGCATATCCTTTACAGGACCTGGCAGTCAAGCCCAGTGTATTTTCTTTTGCCCCAGTAGTTTGCCATTGTTTCTAAACGTCGGCACTCATACATTTTTATGGGAACCAACTCAAGGCAGTCTGCTTCCAAATCGCCCATAGCTGTGACTCGATCGCGGTATGCGGGATTACAAATTGCGTCTATAACTCCTACACCACAGAGCCTGTACAGCTTATAGTAAGCTAAAGTATTAAAACAATAAAGGAAGAAAGGGTGGGGTAGGGGGTAGGGGGATGATGTACTGGCAAATGATAACAGAATAGTTCCGAGGTAGCTAGAAAATTTCTAGAAATTCATGATGGTGAAATTTTATCGATTACTATCGGCAACAAAAGACAGCATGGCCTATCCCACATTATCCAAACTGTTAACATAAGGGAACCACATAACAAAACGCAAGATCCAGCGACGTTATAGCAAGATTGTTGACACAAACACTGTGCAAGTGATGCCCAGACAGGTGATCTCGTGGGAGTGTTACATTATAGATCTTTACAGATACTGCCTCGAGTATCGTGAGATGATGGAGTGAACTTTTTCGTTGATTAATTAAAGATATTTTGCTGCCACCAAACAACTAAATATATATAGTCTGCAGATCTCCAATGTAAACGTGGGGAGTAACTGAAAACCAGCAAATTAAGTTATGCTGGACGAGTGCTGTGGCAACTATGTCACACACCCGGATAATCCTATTAGAATTTTTATTAAAAAGGGTTTATTGCAAAATAAAGAAAACTATTCTAGGCATTGAACAGTGGCCGTTATTCTAACTAATCGGTAGTCAAATAACTATGCCTACACGACACGCCCGAAACTGAAAATATTATGATTGAAGATGAAGTAAACGATAATACAATTCTATAGATTAAAGCTACATAGAATTTTAAGAAATAGGTTTGTACACGAAATCCTAATGCAGAATTTGAGAGAATTCCAGAAATTACTTTGATATGGTAAATTTTCAATCACTGTTTGCAAGAATGCACAGTACGGATGCAACAACAACTGCCAACTGTCCTTTACTGCCAATATAGCACCTTGCGGTGTATGGCAGAGGGGTCTTTGAGCCTGAGAAATAAAGGCTGCCTGGCTAGTGCAGTCGCTGCGAACTGTGCAGGTTAGGATTTTCTTTTTGCCCCCGACAGAAAAAAATCCGACATCTTACCGAGGGATCGAACCCGGGTCTCCAGAATGAGAGTCCGGTGTTCTAGTCTCTAGGCCAGCCGCTGATGCGAGAGTACGATAACTGACCCCGCATTGAAAGTCATTTCCTAAACTACACTGATAATGACACAGCAGAAAAATAGCCAAAGCAATATGGATTGCACAAATATAAACTAAGAAAATTGTGAGTGGCGAGGTTACATACGCAAATTTAAATCCTTCTAGTTGCCGCTGGGAATTACTTTGGAGAGTGTCAACAATTAAATACTTAAACACTTGGAGAAAACAGTATCAACCCATGCACATTTCATGCCAGTCCTTACATTCAGAGCTGAATAATTACCACGTGACATCCTAATATATCTCTCCGCAGATGTGTAGTTCCATCAGGGGTATTGAATTCTGTTTTCTGGGCTTGTCAAGGGGAATGAGCTATCCGCAACATAGTTCCCGTGGAGATGAAACTTCAGTCCCCGGGCCGAAAGATAATCGTTACCAACTTTACTCCGATAAATGCGAACCCTTTTGCAGGACTCAAATACCTTAGCGGCAATGTATCGGACTTACAAGAGTTAAACCTCGGCATTTCAGAGGATTCACTAATCACCCGCCAATATCCTTATGTTAAGTGCAGAGAATTAATGCTACACATACGATGGCCATATAGATTCTGAAAAACTAAAATATAAATTAAATTATTAGAATTATTGAGCCATGCAATTCTTAAAGTATTTTACAACATCTCATTAATTACAGATTACTATCTAATGCAGAAGAAACTTTGAATGAAATCAGTTTTTTTTTCTTCTAGTAATTACAACTTAATGCAAAACGAAATCTAGAATGAAATCAGTTTCGCAAAAAATTACCTCCCAATTAATCATTTGAGAATGAATGACGAGGTCAGCAAACTAGCTCATCATAAGCACATAATGAGGTGACACAGTTTTTAATTACCTTGATATATGTTAGGGAGCATACACTGCAATCTTCAGCTGCAGATACTTCTCATAACGCTCTTTGATCACACTGTACTTTTGACGCAGTCGGTGGTTTTGTTTAATTCAAACTGAAGACGGGAAGTTTAAGTTGCGGGCAGAAATCGACTGACATGTGGAGTCTAAATCTATTCAAACATTCATTACTTGGACATTTGTTCAATACCCACACGTAGACATTTGTTTAGGAATAAAGTTTAAAGGCGTCGTGCCATGATACACAGAGGCGACCGCATCAGGTGGCACCATAATCGGGCGGCATAAGCAGGGACATCAAAATACAATTTGAACCATTCAGGGGCGGCAGTTCGAAGGCTTGCATCATACTGAGTAAATCTACATCACGGCCCAGTTTGTGTGCTACGTTAACATTCTAAATAACTTAGTGTGGGCGACTGGTAGCTCGCTTGATCTGTTATACTATAACCTCCGGACACGGCTGAGCATTTGAATTGTTACAGATTTGGCTAGCCATTGGAGGATAACTATTTACAAATTATATGACTGGTGACTCTTTGCATGTAACACGTCAGTTAGAAAGTTGACGCCGTGTCTCACGTTTATTATAAAGTTAATTCTGTGCTGTACAGTCATTTGTAAAGCTGATTTTTGTGTGTGTATGGACACATCAATTCAGTAATAGCAGATATTTTATAGCTAGCTTAAGCAACTCTGCAAGACAAATTATAGGCGATAGGTATCTAGCTTGATCAACTGTACAAGACAAGTTGTGGGCGACTGGTAACTAACTTAATCAACTGTACCGACAAGATGTGGGAGATTGGTAACTAGCATGATCAACTCTACAGACAAGTTGTGGGCGATTGGTATCTAGCTTAATCATGGGGGGTACGGGGTGTCAGGCATTGGTAGCACCTTTGGTAAGGATGGCTCTCATGTCCTTTCAGGACCCATCCCCCACTGGTCCAAGTCTGACACCCAGCTCGTGCCTGTGGCTCCTAGTAGCTGTCAGCATGCGACAGCGGCCACCCCCCGGGCAACAGCTGTGAGAGGCTGGCTAAACCAGGCATGGGTATCCGATTTGGTGACAAACCAAGAGGTAAACTAGGGTATGCCTACCCAGCATGTGAAGACAGGATTCGGCAGACTGCGCGGAAGAAATCATTCCTGATTCAACGGGCAAGACGGCGTTTACCTGCAAAGCGTTGTGGAACGTAATGAGCACGGCAAGGCACGTAGAGCGCCCTGGTCATCCACTGCACCTGTATTCGTCTCCAATCGTCTCGACTTGTCTTGCCACTGGACTCAGATGGACTCAGGCGAGAGAGTGAGGTCGACGAATTGCGCAACTCTTCCTCACTTTAATCCAAGTCATCGCGCAAGTCATTCTTCATCCAACGTCACATATCACCTTCAAGCCCTGTGGCGATGGGCGAGCGGCAAAGCGGCAGGCGTGGGTACGCTGGCAGCCGTAGTCGCAGACCTGCACACAGGCGGCTCAGGCCATATGGTCGTCTTCTACTGACCGGAGCAGCAGTGGGATTCGGCAGCCCCCTGAGCGACTGAGCAGCCCTCTATAGGAACACACTGCTCACCTCCATAGCATGAGGAAGGGGCTAGAAAAGGTGCCCTAAACATTGTCTGCTTCATCACTACCTAACCAGCTAGCCGCGGTTGGTGGGTACCCTAACTGCGGTCGACATACAAAGAAAGATAAAACAAGCAAAGCTAAAAGAGTAAACCATATTCCCTTAACAATTGGAACTTGGAATGTACGCACCCTACTTGACAGAGACGGCGCGTCGGGTCCAGAGAGACGAACAGCACTGATTGGGAGAGAGCTGGGCAGGTACAACATCGACATTGCAGCCTTGAGCGAGACACGACTTGCAGAAGAAGGCCAAATCTGTGAAATTGGTGCCGGCTACACATTTTTCTGGAGTGGAAGGAAAAGCGAGGAAAGACGCCAATCCGGTGTGGGATTTGCCATTAAGTCGGCCCTGGTCGGCAAATTAGCTGGATTTCCAAAGGCTATAAACGACAGGCTCATGACCATGAAGTTGCCTCTGCTGAATGGAAGGAAGCACGCAACCATTGTGAGTGTCTACGCACCAACTATGACCAACGAAGATGATGTCAAGAACAAGTTCTATGAGGACCTGCACAATGTATTAACATCTGTTCCCAAAGGAGACAAACTTATACTCCTTGGGGATTTCAATGCCAGAGTAGGCACGGACACCACCTCTTGGAGTGGCATTATTGGAAAGCATGGAGTCGGAAATTGTAACAGCAATGGACTCCGCCTCCTTCAGACATGTGCCGAACATGATCTCCTGATTACGAACACAATTTTCCGTCTCCCCATGAGAAATAGGACATCGTGGATGCACCCTCGCTCGAAACACTGGCACCTCATTGACTATGTCATCGTCAGGAGGAGTGACAGACAAGACGTTCGAGTGACAAAATCCATGTGTGGTGCCGAATGTTGGACAGACCATCGTCTCATTGTCTCGAAAATGAACATCCACATCAGGCCACCACGGCGTCCTCAAGGGGCGAAAATGCAAACAAAGCTAAATGTCACCCGCCTAAACAGCAAGAAAATGCAGCAGTCGTTTGAAAATATGCTGGAAGACCGCCTCAAGCCCAATGCTGAAGCTAAACAGGATACAGAAACAGAATGGAGAGCCCTAAAGGACACAATTTACAACACTGCTATGGAAATCCTGGGTCCAGCCCCCCGAAAGCATAAAGACTGGTTTGATGAAAATTCCGAAGACATCAACCAATTGCTGGCCGAGAAACATCTTCTCCTCAAGGCACATTTGAATGACCCAAAGTCAACATCAAAAAAAGATGCTTTCAAGAACATTCAGAGAGTAGTGCAGCAGAAACTTCGGCACATGCGGGACTCCTGGCTGAGCAGCAAAGCTGATGAAATTCAGGGCTTTGCTGACAGACATGATATGAAAAACTTCTACGACTCACTGAAAGCGGTCTATGGTCCTTCATCACCAGGCATAGTTCCCCTCCTCAGTGCAGACGGGGGAACATTGGTCACCGATAAGAAAGAAATCCTCCAACGCTGGGCAGAGCATTTCAGCAAAATCTTAAATGCAACTTCCTTCTTCGATGATGAAACCATCAACTGCCTTCCTCAAGTTCCCACCAATGAGACACTTGATGACCTGCCAACCATAGTGGAAATAAACAAAGCCATCCAGCAACTCTCCAGCGGCAAGGCACCTGGTCCTGACTCCATCCCAGCAGAGATATACAAGGCAGGTGGGCCGGTCCTAACAGAGCAGCTTCACCAAGTCTTCACAAACATATGGATGAACGAGACCATGCCACAAGATTTTAAGGACGCGTCAATAGTCCACCTTTACAAACGTAAAGGAAACCGCCAATCCTGTGACAACCACCGAGGCATCTCCTTGCTTTCAATTGCAGGGAAGATACTCGCCAGAATTCTTCTCAATCGCCTCACGGCCCATCTCGATCAAGGTCTTCTTCCTGAGAGTCAATGTGGCTTCAGAAAAGAACGTGGAACTGCTGACATGATTTTCGCTGCAAGGCAGCTGCAAGAGAAATGTCAGGAACAGAACTGCGAAATGTTCTCCACTTTCATTGACCTTACCAAGGCTTTTGATACAGTCAGCAGAGAAGGACTGTGGAAGATTATGGCAAAATATGGCTGTCCACGAAAGTTTGTCCAAATAGTGCGGCTATTTCATGACGGCATGCAGGCAAGAGTACAGGAAAATGGTGAACTGTCTGAACCCTTTCCTGTCACCAATGGAGTGAAGCAAGGATGTGTCCTGGCACCAACACTGTTCAGCCTCATGTTTTCAGCCATGTTGATGAATGCCTTCGAGAACGACGACATTGGAATAGACATCAACTACCGTATGGATGGAAAGTTATTCAATCTCAGAAGGCTGAAAGCTAAAACCAAAATTGAACAGCGGCACCGTCAGAGAGCTCCTGTTTGCTGATGATTGCGCTCTATACGCCAACTCAGAGGCGGACATGCAACATAATGTTTCAGCTTTCTCACATGCCTGTGCCAACTTTGGGCTCAATATCAACTTGGAGAAGACTGTAGTTATGTACCAGCCAGCTCCAGGGAATAATCACACTGTGCCGAATATCAAAGTGAATGATCATAGACTAAGTGTTGTGGACAAATTCACCTATCTTGGCAGCACCTGTGTCACAAGCTGCCACAATCGATGACGAAGTGAATGCAAGAATCTCCAAGGCCAGTGCAGCCTTTGGCAGACTGTACAAGAATGTATGGGACAGAACTGGAATAAGCCTGCAAACAAAGCTAAAAGTCTACAAAGCAGTTGTATTATCCACACTGCTATATGCTTGTGAAACCTGGACTGTTTATCAGCGACACGCTAGGAAATTAAACCACTTCCACACAGTCTGCCTAAGGAAGCTACTGAAGATTAAATGGCAAGACAAGATTCCAGACACTGAAGTCCTAGAAAGAGCATCCATGCCCAGTATCCACACTCTACTGATGAAGAATCAGATTCGCTGGGCTGGTCACTTGACTCGCATGCCAGATCACAGGCTCCCTAAACGAATTTTCTACAGCGAACTGCGTTGTGGTAAACGCTCCCAAGGTGGCCAGAGGAAACGTTTTAAAGACACTCTGAAAATTTCACTGAATGCTTTTGGAATTCATCATGACACCTGGGAGGCTGCAGCCAGAGACCGAAATTCGTGGCGTGCATCATTGCGCAAAGGTGCAGTCATATGTGAGGCAACCAGGACTGCAAGAGCTGTGAAGAAAAGGCAGGACAGAAAAACCACTGCAGGAAATCCTCCTCCAGAGACGTCAAGCATTCTTTGCCCACATTGTCAAAGAACATTTCGAGCCAAAATAGGCCTTATCAGCCATCTTAGAACCCACGGCTCCACACCTTCAACCCCACTGGATTAAATGAATGGTCATCATCATTCTTGATGGACAAACAACAACAAATACAGCTTAATCAACTTTACGAGACAAATTGTAGGCAATTGGTAACTAACTTGGTCAGTTCTACAAGACAAATTGTGTGCCAATGGTGGCTAGCTTGATGAACTCTACAAAACAAAACAAAAAAACAAAAAAAATTGACATTCGGTTGTTACCAATTTAGGCTGGGTCGTTCTAGATCGACTTACACAAATTTTCGTCTCGAGGGGACTTCGAATACATTCCAATCATGCCTCAGTAGACCAGTGACTAGCACGCTTGACTGTCGGCCCGCTGAGTATGCGGGTATCTCCTTGTAAACAGTATATAATATTTGACTGAAGAGTTTACATATGCAACTCAACAAGTATTCCATCAAATAAAAGTCATTCCTATATTACTGTAACCTAGCATGTTATCCACTAGACAAGTATGTAACAACAGATCTTCCACGGGCCGTCACGATGAAGCAGTAGTGTGACAATCAGACATAGAACCAGCAAAGGTAATCCAATGACAAATATTACCAAATATTAGTGTAAAGTTACAGCATTGCTCAAATTTCAGATAGCAATCTAGGAGATTAGACAACTAGTCCCTTCCTAGCCGTCTCTCTCAACAACAGAACCATGTGTTCAAATGTCGTCCCATTCTTGGATTGGAACCAGACAACCATTGAACTACCCACTGCGCCAAACGGTTGTTAACTACAAACATGTCATGAATAATATATAATTAATGAAGAATCAACATGATATCACTCCGGTAAAAAAAAAAAAAAAAACAGTTGCATGTCCTTTACAGGACATAGCAGTCAACCCCAGCATTGTTTGGCTATACGTGATTCCTGGGTAAGTTTACGTTCAGTAGTTTGCCATTGCTTCTGAACGATCTGCACCCATACCATTTGTAAAAAAAAAACGTAAGGCGATCTGCTGCTAAATTGCCCACAACGGTGTTTCTAACGCAGGTATGCGGGATTACGAACTGCGTCCGTAACCTCTTCGCCACGGAGCAGGGCAAAAACACAGAAAATAATCAAATATCCCGTCTTGATTGAACCACACTAGCGTCCATACCAAAGCTCCCTTCAACATGGTGGTTCATTCGTGACTGTAGCTTCTACTAGCAGCTATTCATAGGTATTCTTAAAAATATATCCACATTGTCAAAGGAAATAGGCTGAACTGAAGTAACACGGTCGAAATGCAATGAGTAGATCAAGAAGCATGGATAGTGGAATGGTCAGAATACAATCACACGTGACTGAGTAGACGTTGCGGTTGGAAAGCTTTCGACAGCACATACAAACATTACACCAAAAGAACTATAATTTTTTTAAAAGTAACCGAGATCATGGAGTGGTCGGAATCATAAGTACAAAACGTAAACTAAAACTAGACATAAAGCTCTCAACGAAGGTCCACGAGCTTGGAAAATCAGCTGACCGGAAGTAATCCAGTTGCCAGTTGTTCCATTTAATGATCGCGCTGAAGCCAGCAGATCCCATTCATGTTCTCGCACTGTATCTTCACAAAGCACGACTATTCACGTGAGCCTTTGTTGGAGAGCAGTGGCTATGCCCGACATCGACTAACGCCACATCTGTTTATTGTGTACTTTATGTAATTCGGACTCAGAATCAGACTTTATGATCGGTCTGGTAATTCTTGAACCAGTTAAGCATTTCAAGGTTGTAGTGATCACAAGCATCTCCGTCCTAAACGTGTAGCCCTATAGTTTTCATTCTGCTTAGTAAAGACCTTGCATCTGCCTGTGGATTCTCAAGTAGAGACACGGGCAGGGACTCTACCCGAGAATCCACAGGCAGATACCTCGCCCCGATGCACAGGCCCGGAGTTTACTATTACATCATCTTTGGCGAAATATTAGCCATTCAATTGTTTCACCCGCAATTCTGCCATCCAGTTACATATGTGTATGCTTTAGTGTGGTAATCTTCCCCCATGCTATCTTCTGCTTGCACCATCTATTGTTTGCCATTCTTTATTCGGTTTTAATTTAGGACACGTAAATTTAACACGAGAGTGCTACATTTATTATTCGTAAACTGCTTATACGCCCTGGCATGTGCCATTGCATCCTATACTTTACAGATGTAAGCCCAAACATATTTCTGATATTCCAATTGTTTTACTTCTGCAGTACACATATGAAGAGATGCAATGAAATATGCCAGACAATAAATTGCCCAACCAATTGCTTTTGTCCTTTTATTAATATTTCTTATTGTTTTCAAGGGGGTGCGTCGCGTACTAAACACAAAAATCAGAATATATGGTAATTTCAAGAGAAGGAACGGCTAAAAACTCTGGCCACATACAAATAGATAATATGACCATTAAAAGAACGGAAATATACAAATACCTGGGTACAATCTTCAACTGCTTCAACATAATAAGGGAAGGAATAAAGCTAGAATCAACTCTGGAAATAAGATATACCATGCACCACAACATCTGATAAAATAAAATGCGCTATCTCGTAACACCAAAATCACAATATACAAAACACTGATCAGACCAGTTGTGCTGTATGGCTCTGAAACCTGAAGTACAACTAAAGGAGACGTATGCCTTGTTACAAACCTTTGAGAACAAAGTCTTAAGACGCATCTTTGGGCCCATTAGGGATACACAAAGTGGAGAGTGGAAAAAAGAAGCATCAGAGACATTTATGATCTGTTTAAGTCCCCACTAATCACTGGTATCATGAAGGCTAATAGATTGCAATGGCTGGGGCATATAGAAAGAATGGAAGACAATAGGGAAACAAAACTCGCTTACACTCAAGAAATAAATGACCGTAGACCCCGAGGTAGACCAAGAAGACGGTGGAGAGATAATATACATACAGACCTACAAGCACTTGGAATCAGCGACTGGCAAGAGAAGGTCAACCAGAGAGACGAATGGAGACGGCTTGTATCTGCAGCAAAAAACCTCAATGGCTCGGAATGCTGAAGAAGAAGGATACAAGAATACTGTGAGAGAAAATTCTTGACATCCATTTGAATAAATATCAACAGATAAACTTGGCCGCATGGCATGGTCGAGACAGGAACAAAGAGCTGATCTACTACTCTGGTGATCGAGTGAGATGGCAGAACATGACCGCCCACGCTTATCGGCTTGACACATGATGGATGGATGGATGGACAAACTGAAACATGTTATTGGAGATTGAACCATATATAAAATCATGATCACCCACGCCAGTCAGCAAAATACATGGTGATTAAGCCAGGTCATACATAATGATGTGGGGTGGCCATTTCTCTTTTTCTCGGCAATTCATAGACAATTCTGAAACTGTCCAAAGTGTCTTAGTATAATAAATGGGAAAAGTCGCGATAAACCGCCGAAGCATTGGCAATTATCAAACCCAAGTTACAGTGAAGTTAAAAGTTTGTTGCATATTCTAAAAAAGACGTAGCAGTCAAACCCAGCATGTTTTGACTGTTCGTGTTTGTCGCTTGTTTTCCCGGGAGAGAGTTGGAATCAACAAGCACATCTGCAAACTTATTATCTGTTGGGATTATTGACTGACTTTTGTCTAAACCCCTCCCTTCTGTCTTCCCTTCCATATATCTATTTCTTTCACTCTCTCTGTTATTCTCTCAACACATACTCAGACAACAGTTCCTTTCAACAATAAATAAAAGATTTATTAAGAAAAACTATGTCTGGTGTATGTATGGACTGGGTATATGTAGTTGGTATTGTCTGCTAGTGTGAATGCAAGATAGGACGGTTGATCTCTTATGTGCATTAGTTCTTCTCGTCTTTTCTGTCAGCCAAAACACAGGACTGCACACACAGAAATGGAGTGATCTCACCATGAATGATCTCCTCCTGCTTGAGTCGGGAATTAATCCAATTCTTGAAGAAAACAACTGTTCAATGTCTTATCACCAGAAAATAATCCGATTTGGTAAGTCTCTGAAGTTCATATATTTCCCGGTTTGGACGGTATTATAATCCACCTCTGAATACACACCGCCACTATCCAACATTGTCTAGAGTTACTATGACTGGTCTACACCATGTCTATGGTTAACAAAGTTTAATGTTTCGGCACAGTGCAATTGCATGTAGTTTTAAGTATCCCTGCTTGCCACAGGTTAACGTCTTTTCCTTTGAAGGGTTTTAGTTGTATATTTGTTTGAGCATACAGTGTTCTGTATTTGACGTTAAGTTATCACTTCTTCATATTAAAACATGTCTATGTTCTTGTTGTTTCTAAGTAGGTACTTTATTTGCTCAAGTGTAGTAACCTTCATCTCTTCTATGATTTCAATAGGAGATTTGAACCTTATATATATATCTATAGAATTATTGTAAGTCCCCGAATCGAAATTTATCCGCAGCCAAGCACTCTATCCCATTATAAGGGAGGATATTTCTATTCATTACAGGACACATAATTCTATCTTTCCTTCCAGTTTGGTATCACACTCTAAACAGAAACTCCATGTTCAGCTTTTTATATTGCATGTCCCATTCTCCGTTGATTGTTTGATCTACAATCAAATTTGCCGTACCCGTAACATCAAAAGTTCAGTGAAATCATGTATACGTCCTGGCGCTCCGTTCTCCGCTGTTGCGCTGGTCCTCTGTCCATCGCTCGTTTGCACTTCAAAGCATTCTCCGTTCATTTTCCCGTCGGCCGATCGGCCCGTTTCTCCGTGTCCGTCAGATCGTCAAGCAATGAACTTTACGAACACCTGTATCCTATTTTCATATCTGTGTCGGTCAATGCTCTTTTATTCGTCCTCCTCTCAGAATGAAGTACACGATTGTTAACCCTTCTCCTTCCTTGTATTTTAATATGTAAGTTATCAAGGAATAATTAAACTGCAGTTTTTTCTGTGACAGTGATTCCTGGGCAAGTTTACGTTAAGTAGTTTGTAACGGAATAAAATACATTACATTCAAGTAAACATTGTAATTACTACAAAAATGTCACGGTTTAACCGAAAGGATTGGGAAGAAATTGTGTTTCTCTTGCTAAGTCTGTATGCAGAAGCCTTTCGAAATACTTCCCAATAAAAGGTAACACAGGCGATTTAGTGGAAAGCTTACAGTTGTATGCATTGGAAACAATCTTACTGATTAAATTACAGTGAGGCATTCAGTTATTTGCCACGTTTAGATGCAATGTGTATCCCTTTCAACAGATATATATTAAGTACTAATACACATATTACCGTTTATCCTTATAAAACCGAAATCACGCCGTGTTTACTTGTAACCATGCATTTTCTGATGACCTACTATAACCCAATGTTTCCTGATTCGGTGTCAAATTCCGTCCTTTATGAAAAGTGTCGTCTAGATAAGTCCTAGTTCAACTCTCAAATGTCCTCACTCCTAACGATTTTGTGATCAGCCTTTTGTCGTGGTCTCTCTCGTTGACCACTAGTTGTGTGTTTAGCGGTGGCTGTGCATGGACAGATGCGCTAGTGACAGTGTTAAGATATCATTCTGATCTCTGTCCTCTGGTTCACTACAACACTTTTCTGTTCGTGTTGTGCTCGAAGAAGATGATAGACATTTCATCACAATTTAGCAAGCGGTATATACAAAGGCCTAGCCTGCTGACATGCCCGAACGGTCGGTATGTGCTCAAATCTGTATCGAGTTTGTAAATTGACCTGACTCCCGGGTCGATCCAGCCTAAACTGGGTATCAAGAAATGTTATGGGAAGTAAAGGCAGCCGGCGTGATATTCACAACGTGACCTATAAAGTCCTGATTGATGTGTACAAATATAGACTAGCACCATATACCCACTACGCCTCAAGGCTTTAAAGAGGGCTAAACTTACATATAATGGAAGAACATTTACAGAAGTTTTGTAATAAAGAGTCGCTTGCAACAAGCACGATATGCTTCAATGAAGTAAGCTACATTGTGTGTTGGTGACAATGCCGTCAGTGAAACTGATTTGGAGTCTGGTAATGCTAGCAATAACATCCCTGGCAACCAGGGCTGTTTGTCTCATACAGGAACCGAGTCTATAAACTCGTGATTCGATGCTAGCTAGAGCTGATTGCAGCAGCGTCTTTACATGTTCTTGTCCAGGTTCTCGTCACGATATAATTATCTAACACGTCTTTCCCGTTCGTCTTTCTGTGTTATCATTCTGTTTGAGCATTCAGTTAGTTGGAGGAGGCCACTGCAACACACATTATATTCATTACGGACTCAAAGAGTATGCCTAGTAAGGTGGAAAAAAGATTGTTTCGTGTGGAATGGCCCACCTCGCTTCAGAGGTCATGGATTGTAAGAATGGTATGGATTTTTTTGCCTTAGCCACTCGGGAGTGTGGGTGAATGATCAGGCTGATAGGCTGGCAGGGAGTGTTCCTCTAGGTGGTAGATTACCGTGGACAAGGGAGAGGTGGTCGAGAGCCTGTGGGACCAGGTGGAAAAGGCAAGGGAACAGATTGAGAACCCGTATGTGGAAAGAGTGTTATTGTGGGGGATCGGCAGGGGTTCTGGAAGAATATTAAAACTGAGAGGAAAGACCAGGAGAACTTTTAATCAGATAGGGTGGGAACGATTAATAGTATGACTCTTCGCTGGCTGTTGAACGAGGAGATGGAGCGCGTATGGGATTGTCCTGAGTGCAGTGATGCTGGTTCTTAGCTCAACTCAACTCAACAACTCAACTCAATAACTCAGCTCAACAACTCAACTCAACAACTCAACTCAACAACTCAACTCAACAACTCAGCTCTGATCATCGTCTTACTTTTGTTCGTTTGGCTTTCGGCTTTCAGTAGCATATAGTTTTAAAAAGGTTATAATGTCTTTATTTGTAACTAACATAATTTAGTGTTGAACTTTGATGTTGTTTAGGAATTCTCTCCTGATTTCTAGTTAGCTGAAGACTACTAATCGTTGTTTATTTATAGTATATGACACTGCAAATGATATGATGACTTTCAGTTTCAGCTGAGAGGATAATTGTTTATGTTAAAATATTTCTCATGTTGTAGAATTTACCTTTACAATTCAGAAGTAATGTTGTTTAGCATGTTTACTCATAATAAAGTAATGCACTAAAATTTTCAAATGTCGGACACACATTTATAATGAAGTATTTATAAATACTTGTACCTGATGTTATTAGAACTCGAACGTGATGGAATGCGGTCGTTCATTTCAAGTTGTTTAAATCCAATTCAACTGTCGATCCTATTCGCTCAGTTATATATATATTATATATATATATATATATATATATATATATATATATATATATATATATATATATATATATATATATATAACCAGCTAACCAACCAACTAATCAAACAACCAACACCCACACTGGTATATTAGAGTTAAAAACAGTGAGGAGAGAGTTATTCATTTTCAGGAAATCAATTTGCAGTCGAAAGTCTATAAAACGCCGTCATTGTCAATTTCTCAACATCTAATAAAATACTACCATAGCGTGAAAAAGGGAAAAGCGTTAGTTTGCTGTGTTCGACGAACAATAAACGATTGCTCAAATATAGTGAGGCGTTATCAATCAGGCGGTTCTAGACTGGTTTGTGTAAACAGAAAGAGTTCTTTCTAAATTTGAAATTACCGTGGAAATTACCGTCTTCATTCGAACAATACCTGTGACTATGTGGTTTAATAGTTTCAGCTCAAGTATTATTCATTTACCTATTTCTCATGATATATAACTCTGCAGTATGCACCTGACGAGATGCCGTGAAATATGCCAGGCAATAAATCGTGCAACATATTGCTTGTGGCTTCTGCGTTGAAATTAACTAAGGAAATACATTGTTCGAACCAAATAACGATATAATAAAATAACCAAACAACCAAATAACCCCACAATAAAATAACCATACAACCAAATACCCAAATAACCAAATAACACCCCCCCCCCCCCCTAAAAAAAAAAACAACAACACAAAAAAAACAACAACAATAACAACAACAAAGCAAAACAAAACAAACAAACAAACAAATAGTCAAACAACCGAACCAAATACCCAAACAACCAAATAACCAAACAACCAAATAACCAAACAACCAAATAACCAAACAACCAAATAACCAAGCAATCAAATAACCAAACAATCACACAACCAAACAACCAAACAACCAAACAATCAACGTCTTCCGATACGGGTGTGTATTTTTTATTTTTTTGTTTAGCTATTGAATGTGGTTGGAGCAGAGAAAGCCTAAACTTAACAAAGTTGTGATCACATAATGCGGAACTGCCGCATCGCGCCGAACTGCGTACGTCAAGATATTCCTGAACATAAGGACAGTCCGTTGGTAAACAAACCCCCGGAGACCTCTATAAAATGATTAACTGGCGTGAGGAAGACGCGTGGTTTCAGTCCGACCAGAAAAGCTAATGACAGACCTGGGAATTGATGATCAAATTACAAAAGTAAAGGACAATTTTACACCTCCTGGGGCCTATTAGGTATATGGTGCTAGCCGCATATTTGTATCGACCAATCGGCACTGGCCGGTCTCTCTGGCCGAGGGGTTACAACACTTTCTCCGTAATCCCGTTTATCACGCAGTCTCGTAGCGGACGAGAGCTGGAAGCGGTTCGACCCCCGCTGGTGACTTGCGGGATAACTGAGCCGGCCGCTCAGAAAGCAATGGCAAACTACTGAGCATAATCTTGCCAAGAAATCAACAGACAGCTGAAAGATGCTGCTGTTGACAGCGATGTCCTGTAAAAGATATGCGGGGAAAAAAAAATCGGCACTGGATGGGTGACGTAGTCAATATCATGCTGGCCGCTTGAACCATTCATCATGTGCCATGCCGATAGGCGTGGGTGGCCATGTTTTGCCATCTCACTAGATCACCAGAGTCGTGGATCAGCTCCGTGTTTCTGTCTCGACCATGCCACATGGCCAAGCCATCCAGGTATCTACTTTTCGTTCTTCCCCTTGGTCTCTTCCCTTCGATTTCCCAGTTGTCACCAAGTTCTCCACGTCTTTTCTTCTCATAACATGCCCAGAAATATTTTGACTGTCTACATCTAATGACTCTAATCAGTTTACGATCTTCATTTGTTTCTTGAAGGGCTTATTCATTTGTTTTTCTGTCTGTCCATGGTATTCTTTGCATTTTCCTCAGAAACCACATTTCCACAACTATCAGATGTTTTTCAGATGCTTGTCTGCTCATTGTTCACGCTTTACAACCATACTAAAGTACAAGTTCTAAGTAGCACTTCGAGACTCTTTTTCTCGTTTCAATTGACACGTGACGCGACGAGAATTAGCAGTGGTTCGAATTGCAAAAGTGACTTATGAGAGTATGGAGCCGGTCGCTCAGAAAGTCGTGGCGTGCTGATGAGCGTAATCTAGCCTAGGAATCAACATACAGCTGAAAGATGCTGGTGTTGACCGCAATATCCTGAAACAGGATGGAAACGCGGAAAAAAAAAAAAAAAATTGACATCTTTTTATTGGTCAGTATGTTTTTCATCTTTCAAAAGTCTACCGTCGCAATGGCGATTCTTCGCCTGCCGGGATATTTCCTGGCACCCATTTTAGTCTGGGTGTCAAGGACAAGTAAACAAAAACATTTAGATAGGGATTCAAACTCATAACCACAGGACCGGCAGATAAGCATGCTAGTCACTGCGATACCGCCCCCTTCCTCCCTCCACCTTTCAAGAATGTATGACTACCGCATAATGTGTGGACATTTGAGAATTTTAGTGGTGATGTGAGTCATTAGAAGAGTACATTTGTAAGCACACATTCTTTGCTTCTCATGAGAGCATTAACAGATGTGAGCGGGTAAGCTAGAAATATAAACATGTTTAACTTTAGCTGTCCGAGGTATTTATTATTTGAAATAACAATACTCTGTGCTTTGAACTATCCGGTCCCTATACATATCTGTTGAAATGCTGAGGGGGTTGCTATACTGCACATGTTACTGAGTGACCGTATATCCCATACATTGAATAACGAAACTAGGAAGAAACTTGAGGTTAGAGAGATATGGTTACTTTGTAGAATGTTAAGTTTCAGGTGGACAACTCGTCATTATCATGATGTGCCATGCCGACAGATAAGCGTGATCATACTGATTGGTGACAATAACCATTGTCTCTATACTGACATCCTCTGCTTACCGACTCAAACTTGAGATCATAACCAACAACTCTCTGTCGCCTGTTCCTCAGCTCTGTCCGCCACAACCTTCTCGTGGATTCACGTTACCCTGGTTGGGGAGCTAATCGGCTACAGCACTTAGCCCAAGAGTGTCCAGAAGGGGTCTTTTTTTCTTCTTTTTCGCATATCCTTTACAGGACATCGCTGTCAACATCAGCATCTTTCAGCTGATTGTTGATTTCTTGGCAAGATTACGCTTAGTAATTTGCCATTGCTTTCTGAGCGACCAGCTCACATACCCCGTTAATTACCGACGCGGAGAGAACCGCCACCGATTCTCGCGCACGTCACGTTACTCACGAGAGTATAGCAGGGGTCTACAAAAAACTAATACCCAAGTTCTACAAAATGCTAACTCGCAAAGACAAGACAATCACCCACATTAGGACCAGACACAGGTTATTTTTGTTCCCTTTATGAGACGAGATAGTCTAGAAAAAGTGATAGCTATGAAGATCGAGGGTATTAAAAACAAAGGTCGAGAGAAAGCACTGGAAGTATTGGCAGAGACGTACTGAAGACGATCAGCGGTCAAACTGTTCAGTTACACAGATGGTAGTTGTTTATAGAAGATTATGAAAGACTGCGCAGTTCGGCAAGACACATGCTGTCAGTGGGTGGGATATTTCATGCCTACTGCTCTCTTCCTTGTCTGCTATGAGTTTCGGTCAATATCCTCATAGAAATATTCCGACTGGAATATAACTTGAAGTAAATATTCCAAATAGAATATAACTTGAACCTGACATTGCATATAACGAAAAGGGTGAGTGTGTACCACAAAGAGGCTTATAATAATGAACTCAGATTCACAAAGTAAACAAGGGAACGTTACTTAATCTAATAAAAAGTGTGTTCATATGCAAGAGGGTCGACTTCATTGCACAGGGAATGTATATTTTTCGCATCGTTCGGTTTCTGTCCACTGAGCAACCAACAGCCTGCTGACAGCGTCCCATTGAGCATATGCTCTGCATCTCCACAGTTAATAAAGTTAATTGCATATCGTTTACAGGACGTCGCAATCATCCCCTGCATTTTTCACTGCTCCTAATCGTTTGGAAAATTTACGTTCAGTAGTTTGCCATTGCTTTCTGAACATGAGGCACCCATGTCATTTTATAAAAAAAACGCAAGGCGGTCTGCTGCCAAATCGCCCGCAGCTGTGTTTCGAACGCGGTATGCGGGATTACGAACTGCGTCCTGAACACCTTCGTCACGGAGTAGGAATCACCACAGTTGTGTCCGGAAAACAAAATGCTCCATAGAACCCAAAGGCAATGCTCGAAAGCAAACCCACTGTCTTGTGAGCACGAGGCAGTGGGATTAACCACTACACAACGGGGACACCCTATTTCTGAATAATGTCATAAATGTGTGGACACACATAGTATTATTTGGCACTCACAGAAGAAGAAGAAGGAAATAGAGATTAGAAGACGCACTAGACAACATAAAATTTGAAAGCTTTAATAGTTACCAACCGGGATCGAACCTGTCGCCTCCAAATGACGACGGCGCCTCGCTGCAGGAACAAGTGTACTTCGACGCACGACCAACTAGACGCTCTAGTTGTACTCTAGGAGTGTCTAGTTGGTCGTACGTCGAAGTACACTTGTTCCTGCAGCGAGGCGCCGTCGTCATTTGGAGGCGACAGGTTCGATTCCGGTTGGTAACTATTAAAGCTTTCAAATTTTATGTTGTCTAGTGCGTCTTCTAATCTTATTTCCTTCTTCTTCTTCTTCTGTGAGTGCCAAATAATACTATGTGTGTCCATTTATGTAATCGTCTTAGTGGCCTCAACGGTTCTCCCCATTTATTTCTTGTGTTTACATAAATGTGTGGCTGAGTGGTTTCAATATTAGCGGTTCCGCTTTTGAGTTCTGCTGACCCAGAGAAACACTGAATACCGACTCACCGAGAGACGTACAGCCCGATCGACCAAGAGAGAGACACATAGAGACGGGAAACGAGAAAGACAGATAGGCAGATAACAGACACACTGATAGACGGCAGGGCGACGGGTTGATGAATGGATTGATACATAGGCAGATACTTTCCAGACAGATAGACAGACAGAAGGGAGGGCAGCTTGCGAATGATTTGGTGGAAACATTGACAGACAGACTAAGTTGAGCTCAGAACCGACATCATTGCACTCAGGACATTCCCAAACGCGCCTCGTTCCCTCGTTCAACAGCCAACGAAGAGTCACACTACTAATCGTTCCCACCGCTATTTGATTGAAAGTTCTCATGGTCTTCCCTCACAGTTTTGAGATTCTTCCAGAACTCCTGCCGATCACCCACAATCTCATTCTTTCCACATACGTGTTTTCATTCTGTTCCCCCACCTTCTCCACCTGGTTCCACAGACTAATAGATTAACAAACAGACAGAGAGACATATATTTGAGCTGACAGACATACATACATTAATTAGTCAAAAGATAAGCAGACGGTAACGAGAACATTACATCCAGAAAACAAGAACACAACCAAAGAAATTTAATTAACTCTGAAGGCGTTAATGGCTTCCACTAACGACGGATGTATTATTGCATGGCGGCAATGAGCAATCCGAGGAATGAAGAAAGCATCTGCGACAACAATTTCCACGGAACGCACACTGTCAACACATGCATCTTCCCGTTGTCAGCTGCTTCTAGAATCGATACATATTTTTGTTGTTGTTGTTAATTCTTCTGATTACCAAGATGGGATGGGAGAAAATGCGAAAACTGATTAAATCGCACGGGAAACGTTTGTTCTATTAGAACAGCAAATGTATGCACATGAACAAACAATTACCAAAATGTTCTTGAATTGTTTAAAATTGAATGGATTAAATATCATCGCCAACATCATCGTCATAATCATTATTATTATCATCATCTTCATCACTATCATTATCATCAACAGAAAGTATCATTTCCTCATTGAGTGACGTTGCTATCAATGAATATATTTTAAAACAATGCATATCTTTTGCTGGGTGTTACAATCAACATCAACTCCATTTTGATGTTCTAGGTAATTTTACGTTCAGTAGTTTGCCATTGCCAGTCTCCGTGGCTAAGGTCTTTGTCAGAGTCTCACAGTGAATAGTATAGATACATAGATATACAGGGGATATAGAAGGGGATGCAACACAGAGGCAGAAACCCTAAGAAGGGAAGTAATTACGACGGAGCATTCTAGAACACAGGGGTCAGTTTGCCTACTGCGTTGTTAGCCCAGGTGGAACACCCCTGAAGTGTGCAGGGACCACTCTCACGAGAAGCTCGAGAGGAGTCACACTCCGTGTCCGCCCGACGCACGTCGAGGGCCAGACGGGTACTGGACATTGGACAAGAAGCAGGGTTTAGCTTAGGGGGACTAGATATACAGAAACTAGTTTGAATATAGAGATTGTTTGATTAGCGAGATTTTTTGATAGATTATGCTGTGATAGTAATGTGTATGATGACTTGTAAATGTACATATAAGATACGGTGATATTGTGATTAACTGCGAAATCATTATTCGCCAGATTAACGATAATAAATTAGATTATCAATATGCAGTATGGAGTTTGTTGCCTGTCTGAACCCGAGTCTTGTTCCCTAGGTCTTTGTGACGTTGACAGTCTTACGGATGCGATTCATAAGCCCGCTTACCTGCGTTCGAAACACAGCTGCAACCGATTTGGCAGCAGACTTCGTTGCGCTGGCCTTTAACGTGTTGGTATGGGAGCCAGTCGTTCAGAAAGCAATGGCAAACTACTGAACGTAAACTTACCAAGACATCAACAACAGCGGTGTAGGAAAAAGTCCAGCTAACTAGTCAATAGCGTACCGGAAGTTTAAGAGCTAAGTCTATATGATGAAACAAAAAAGAATTCATTAATGTTGAACTTCTTCGTCGGTCTGACGTTGCCGATGTTCTGTTCTATTATTCCCCATTTCACACACTTTTCCGCATAATTGCTGTCTACTGAAGTCACGCTCTCGTCCCTCACCTTCCCCTTTGTAAATAGGTCTATTGTGTTTGATGTACATTTATTGTGCGGTAATTGCATTTTCATTTATTCAGTTTCCTATGTTTGATTAGTTCTTAACAAAGTAGTGACTATCGAAATGTCTGACAGCTGTATTGTGTTTTATTCATACTTATGTTATTGAAACTTCTCTTAGGTTTCTATTATATTATTACATTATGTTGATCAATTTCTCCCTAGGTTAATTATTATGTTTACGTGGATTGAAGTTCCTGTCAGGTATGTACGAAGATGGTTCAAATGAGAGCCTTAAAAGTGTTATTTTTTTTAAAAATTCGCATATCCTTTACAGGACATCGCTATCAACAGGCTTTATACAGTCCGACTCTTGATGTTCTCCACCCACACAGAACGAATTACAGCTAGTCGTCGACTTACGACCTATGCAACTTACGACCATTCGACTTTACGACCACAATCACTAGCCATATTATTAACTCGAGTCTAGTGCTTCCACATTGACGTGGATAGGCCTTAGGTTCATACCAGAGTGCGATCAGCGTTACCAGTAGTGGGTTGTGCTCAATATTTAAAGATTTATTTCTGCCTCAATTATCAGTCGAACGGCGTTGTCTGCAAAGATCAGGTTGCGTGACGGTTTATTCCATGCTCAGTCTTCGTAGGCTTAGATGGATAACCTGATTTTTGCAGATGATGCTGCAGTTACGACCTACTCTGAGGAAGAATTAGCAATGTCTACTATCTGCATTCTCTAATGCTTGTTCAGAATTTGGTTTAACAATTAGCAAAAAGAAGGCACTGATTATGTCACTAGGTGCACATGGGGTACCATCAATCTTTATTGACGGCGCCGAACTAGAGATGGTAGACCATGTAATAATAATGTTTCCTATAGTTTTTTCCACACCTGTATTTTGTATGTTTTGCAAATATTAAACCAGATGTACATGTACAGTTTATGCAGTGTTTGTCTTAAACCTGACGATGTAAAAATAAGAAACAGAATGGTGTAGAGATGATACAAATAGTACAAAATGAATATCGAAAATTATGATTTATAACAATAATAAAAGAAATTTATGATATAATTTAACTTAAATATTTTTATAACATCACTTCACATTACTGTACACATAGCGTACTCAACTTACGACCAAATTGTGGTACGACCGGTCTGCCGGAACCGATCGTGGTTGTAAGACGACGACTACCTGTATACACTTTTTGGGCGTGCCATGAAAAGGGAGAATCTGGAGTATGCCGTCACAATGGGATAGTCGGAGGGTGTAAAAGCTGGAGGGAGGGAGCCCAAGGAGAAGAGGCTGGACAGTTTGACATCATGGCATGGAGGAACATCGCTATAAGAAGTGATTGGCAGTATAAGAGACAGTATTCTTCTTGCACGCTTTATTTTAACGTTTTCCTCCAGAACATCCTGTTACATCCTCTTTCAGTGGTTGAAGTAATAACCTTGATCGCACTCTGTTATGCTTTTGTCAATACCAGTATTTGCAAAATTTATGTTCTTGTTTTCTTTACTTCTTTTCTCCCCAGCCGTGATATACGCTCTCTCTCTCTCGGCTCTCCCCACCTCCTCCTCTCTCTCTTTTACGCATGCACTTGTACACACACACACACACACTCATATATATATATATATATATATATATATATATATATATATATATATATATATATATATATATATATATATATATATTATACGCAGACACACAGACACTTTACAATAATGTGTGGGTGTGCGCGCGCGTGTGTTTATTATTATATACAAGTGACTCTGTAGTAAGTATTACACAGTGTGAGTTCATAGACTAGTGGAATATATCACCGCTCAGACTAAAATAATTAAATATAACAACGTAAAGTAGCATGCATACACATAATTTAAAAAAAAATGTAGCATAAAAATACTTTATATTGAAACATATGTTGGGAAACAAAGCAAATAAAAATCAACCGAAATCTCAAAAGAATCGAAAAGGAGAATGCTAAAAAGACTAGTGTACTAAGATACTGGAATGTTTACAGAACACTTACACTGCATTTGACACGACACTGCACTGGGAACAGAGACACAGATTAGAGGACGTGGAGTGAATGAAGCACTCGGGTAAATACAGAGTCGGCTCGCAGTTTCTGTGAGAATAACTGTCTCACGCAGATAGCGGAAATCAATGTGTACTCCCAGGCATGGTCATCAATAACATATTGCAGCTCAATGTGATCAATACATACCCTGGGTCTTTCTGACAGAGGAAATTGTTGTCTAAATGCGTGCTTCTTCAACGTGCAGTGTATGATGAAACACATGCAATGGTATATACACGCACACAGTTAAACATCCCATGATAGATGGGGAAGTTGAGATGCGAAGGTTCCTTGTCCGTCTCTAGTTGGAGCAGAAGTGGGTACTGGTGTGGACGGAGTCGATCTTCACAAAATGAAGGTTACAATTTAAAGGCCAGAGGGTCAACTTCATTGCAACGAGTTTTACCCCATCTGGCTTGGTATCACTTCACAGAACGGCAAGACACCTAGTGGGAGGATCGCACAAAGTACGAACACCATAGCTCCACTGATTACGTTCAGGGATCTCCGTGGCGCAATGGTAAAACCGCATGTTCTGTTCTGATTTATGAAGTTCTTTGGATCGTTTTCGATCTGCACCGTTCTTAGAACGAATGAAATTTTCCTCGAGACTCCTAAAGTTTATTGCTGGAGCTACGCAGTACGGGCTTTTTTTTAATATTCTCTAGACAGGCGGCTCGTCATTCAGTGGAGAGAGACCGAGCCGGCTGGAGTAAAGCCGGCACAGTAAGGTCGATCATCTCGTCTTTAATTTGACAGAATTATAAATCCGAAGATGCTCTGCTACGACACTATGCTAGTGAATCTGACGTCTAGCCTTCTTAGATGAGGGCGAAAATTTAAGAGGACCGCTTGTCCATTTAGAATGTTGAAAATCCACCGGTGGTTGGAAATCAAGATAAGAAAATAAGACCGAACACATCTTTTTCAGACTACATTTGAAACTATGGAACCCTCCTACAAAAAGCATGTTTATGCGTTATGTTTAAAGTCTCCTTTCGTGACATGCAGAAGACAACTGCAGCATTTCTGGAGGTGTTCAAGTACACCATTTCAAAAGATAAAGCAAATCTAGAGCACTCGCCACCATGCTCCTTGTCGATTGTTGCAAGTCTACGAGTAGATGTAATTGTGGATTGTAGTGGGTTAATGTACAAGTGTTTTTGCTGAATGTAAGGGGTTAACTTCTACGCGTGATTGCTGATTGTAGAGTGTTAAAACACAAGTGCGATTGTTGATTGTAGTGTGTTAATATACAAGTGTGATTGCTGATTGTAATATGTTAACATACAAGTGTTATTCTAATGTGTCAGCATACAAGTGTGATTTATGATTTTAATGTGACGGAATGGCTAAAAACTCTGGCCACATACAAATAGATAATATGACCATTAAAAGAACGGAAACATACAAATACCTGGGTACAATCTTCAACTGCTCCAACATCATAAGGGAAGAAATACAAACTAGAATCAACTCTGGAAATAAGATATACTATGCACTACAACATCTACTAAAATCAAAGGCGCTATCTCGTAACACCAAAATCACAATATACAAAACACTGATCAGACCAGTTGTGCTGTATGGCTCTGAAACCTGGAGTACAACGAAAGGAGACGAAGCCTTGTTACAAACCTTTGAGAACAAAATTTTAAGACGCATCTTTGGACCCATTAGGGATACACAAAGTGGAGAGTGGAAAAGAAGAAGTAACAAAGACATTTATGATTTGTTTAAGTCCCCGCTAATCACTGGTATCATGAAGGCTAATAGACTACAATGGCTGGGGCATATAGAAAGAATGGAAGATAATAGGGAAACAAAACTCGCTTACACTCAGGAAATAAATGACCGTAGACCCCGAGGTAGACCAAGAAGGCGGTGGAGAGATAATATACATACAGACCTACAAGCACTTGGAATCAACGACTGGCAAGAGAAGGTCCACCAGAGAGACGAATGGAGACAGATTGTATTTGCAGCAAAGAACCTCAATGGCTCGGAATGCTGAAGAAGAAGAAGAAGAACATGCAAGTGTAATTGTTGATTATAATGTGCTAACATACAAGTGTGATTGATTGTTGATTATAATGTGCTAACATACAAGTGTGATTGCTGATTGTAATGTGCTAACATACAAATGTGATTGCTGTCTGTAATGTGATAACATACAAGTGTGATTGCTGACTGTAATGTGCTAACATACAAGTGTGATTGCTGACTGAAGTTGTCGCATACATATGATTTCTGATGGTATCTCTTGAACGCACATGTGTCGTTGCTGATTGCATCGAGTAAATATACACGTATGACCGCTGATTGTATCTCTAAAATATACAAGTGTGACCGCTGATTGTATCTCTAAAATATACAAGTGTGACCGCTGATTGTATCTCTAAAATATACAAGTGTGACCAGCTGATTGTATCTTTTGAATGTACAAGTGGCTTTGCCGAATGTAAGGTAGTTAATGTACTAGTGTTACTGCCGAATGCAAGGATTGAATGGAAAAGTGTGGTTGATGATTGCATTAAATGAGTGTAAACACGTGATTGCTGATTGTATTGGTGGAGTGTCAAAATCTGGATGCTGACTGCATCAGATGAACGCATAAGTGTAACCGCTATTTGGTATATTTTCTGTAATGTATTGTTAGTGTGTGTGAATGTGTGTACGTGTGTGTTTCGACATGAATTCCAACAGTGTACAGAGAGAAAGCCAGAAACAAAGCAAATGCATCAGTGTTTTTGTGAATGCGTATGTGTGAAAGTGTGTTTTTGTGTATATGTGTGTTTCGACTTGTGAATTTCAACAGTAACAGAGAGAAAGCCAGAAACATAGCAGTTGCAGCATTATGTGTGTGTTTGTATGTGCGTATGCGTGTATATATGTGTTTCCACCTGTGAATTCCAACAGTGACAGAGAGACAGAGAGAAATAAAGCAGATGATTTACTGTGACTGGTAACGACTGTTTAACCATATACAATCAAACCTCGGTTGTCGTTGTCTTCTGTTTGCGTCTATTTCGGTTTTCGTCGATTTCTTTCCGCGGTAAATTCATCTTGGTTTTCGTCGGTTGCCTCGGATTTCGTCGGCATGCCCATGGGACCTCGCAACTAATTTTGCGAAAACAAAGGGACCCAAGTATTCTTCAGCTCAGTTTGGCGTTGTTTCTCGTTGTGTGAGCATCATTTGCTAGTATGTTGTTAGCTCCATCATGGGACCAAAAAAGGTTTCCAGAGCCAGCAACTCTTCGAAGAAGAAAGGCCAGGAACACGATCGAGTTGAAGAAGGAAATCATTGAAAAGTTCTAGAGCCGCCTTAAGATTGCTGACGTCGGCCGCATGTATGGGATGTCGCCATCCACGATAAGTTCCATTGTGGCGAAAAATGTAGTGAAAGGCTAACGTAACAGATATTGCAAACAATTGAAGATGTGGATAGTTATTATTAATTTGGATACATTAAAAACAGTCAGATGGAGAATCTGTTTCGGAGTCGATCATATGTAAAAGAGGCAGACTCTTAAGAAAATGCATAGGACTTGTGCTAGTGTACTAAGTTATTTAAAGGTCAGCAGAGGGTGGTTTGAAAAATTTAAGTGGCGCAGTGGCATACACAGTGCTACTAGGCACGGCGAAGGTGCGAGTTCGGACAAGTCTGGGGCAGAAGCATAGTATTAAACTCTATATTTATATATTTATTTTCTATAAAATTTGTTTTGGTATGTATTTTGGAGTATCTAGAACGATTTATTGGATTTACATTGATTCATACGAAAATAATTGCCTCGGTTTTCGTCATTTTCGGATTTAGCCGATTGTTTTCGGAAGGATTATCGACGAAAACCGAGGTTTGACTGTACAATGATTGATCCCGAAGCTGTGACCACAACTATCAAGAGCCGACTCATTTTTTTTTTCCAGATGGCCTGTCTAACTATCAGGAACCGACCCGTCTCTCACAACAACATATCCCATATGACCGATTTAGGAGAGTGGAATGGAACCAGCAGCCACCAGAGTCGTATGCTGTGTAAAGTAATTGTTCAAAGACAATACCCCAAGAGTGGACAGCAGTCGGCTCGTCTGCATTTGAAATGACGTCACAATCTACCATAAATTTTCTTGAGGCTTTAATGGTGTGCCCCAGTCGGAGAGCGTTTCTGGACGTCTCCTGTTATGGTATGTAGTGGTGTTTGTGCATCAAGAATAATGATGACCATTCATTTCATCCAGTTGGGTTAAAAGTTTGGAGCTGTGAGTTCTAAGATGGCTGATAAGGCCTATTTTGGCTCGAAATGTTCTTTGGCAATGTGGGCAAAGAATGATTGACGTTCCAGGAGGGGGATCTCCTTCGGTGGTTTTCTTGTCCAGCTACAGTCTCTATTGTAGTAAACAACATACTTCACAGCCATACCTAATCTGTGAACTATCGACACCCAGGGAGCGATGTGGTCAGTGTAACGCCGGACAGCCTTTACTTCCCAAGACATTCCCTGGGTCGACCTGGAGCTCAGGTTATATTTTAATATCCATCAGACGCGGATCCGAACATATGACCACCAGGTTCGCAACCAAGTGTCTAGCTACTTTGCTACTGCGGCTCCGAAGAATAATGTAGTATATTTTCATTATTGTTAGTTTCTGACTAAACATCATCACTACACTGGTTTACTGGGCAGCTGCGAGAATTTTCCTTTCATAAATCTTGTGCCGTGAAGTATGACTCAAAGGAATTTGATTACGTCTCAATCGATACCGTTTCCTAGTTCGTATTAATCAATAAAACACTCCTTGAGGATAATTAATACACTTTGCATTACAAGGATATCAGTAAGGATATCTCAGCCGGGAGCTGTCTACGGAAAACTAGCATCCCCTCCCTCGTCTGCTGTCACTGCTGTGATTACTTATCGTGCATTAATGTGACGATTATATTGCTTAGTAAGATACGGTGGTTTATAAATAAGAGTTGAATATCGAAGTTTAATAAATGACAGTTAGATGTGATTGAGAGAACTAGATAGGGAATATAACGAGCAAAACTGATAATTGTATAATCATTCATTCAGTAGTATGTCCTATGAAGAACTTCGCTCCCATAAGAATCGTCCGGAAAACATCTCGGTCAGAAGCAAAATGTTCCACGTCCGATTCAACCATCAGGAGATCATCTGCCACATCCTGCACCCATCTTCTCTTTGGCCTTCCTGTTCCTCACTTCCTGGGCATATACTCCCTCATAATTGTTCTCTCCAAACTGTCTGGACGTTTCAAGTGACCAAAATATTTTTTTTATATAACTAGACAGTCTATTATTTGGAACCCGCAGAGCACACGAAAGATAGAATGACCCACAAACACACGGAGTTGAGAATTAGAGACAGAAATGAATAATATGGAGAGGATGCAGTGTCCCGTCCTCATCTTCAACAGCCAGCGAAGAGTCCCAATACTAATATCACCCGTTGTTATTTGATTTTGGATATGTCTCGTCTTTCCTCGGAGTATTAAGTGTCTGTCAGATGATCTGGTGTTGTGTTGTTCCACATAGAGCTCCTTTTATCAGGTTCAGATGGAAACAATGACCTGGCATCTGCCGAAGCTGGACACTCAAAAGATGATGATCAAGAGTCTCTTAATGGTATGCACAATGCAGATATACCTGAGGCACCTGTGACTGGAGTCTGTTCAGGTTCGTGTCTCGTTCGCCTGGAAGTAATTAAGTAAAATAAATAAAGGCCCCCTTTACACTTCTTAAGGAGTAATGGACATATCGACACTCGGTGCCCAGTAGCACGCTGGCCGTGTTTATCTCCCAATACATTTCCTGATACCAATGTTAGGCTGGGTTGATGTGGGAGTCCAGATCAATGTTTAAATAATCCGCGCGACGTGGATTCCAACCAACGACCACCGGGCAGGCAAAGGAAGGCATAGCCGCTAGGCTACCAGGCTGTGTCCTTGATGTTGTTTATAAATAGTTATAGATGTTTGTTCATCTGCTTTGGTATTTATAAGGCTTCATTAGGAATAGCTGCTGTATAATCATTAGTGCACTTACGGCTCTGTGACGAAGGGGTTACGGACACAATTCGTAATCTCGCATACCGCGTTCGAAACACAGCTGCCGGCGATTTGGCAGCAGACCACTTGTGTTGGTTTTTATAGAAATGTTTTGAGTGTCTATCGGTCAGAAAGCAACGGCAAACTCTTGAACGTAAAAATCATGCCAAGAAAACACAAACTGTAAAAAATGCTGGGATTGCTGGGAACATATGACCATCAGGTCGGTAACCAAGTGCCTAACCACTTTGCTACCGCCGCCTCAAAGAATAATAAAGTATATTTTCATTTTTGTTAGTTTCTAACTTAACGCCATTACTACACTGGTTTACTGGGCAGCTGCGAGAAATATTCTTTTCATAAATCTTGGGCCATGTGGAATATATCTCAAGGGACTTTTATTACGTCTCAATCGATGAAGGTAATGGCTGCACACCCCCCCCCCTCCCCCTCCCCATTATGCCATGACCTATTATATGGGAGGCTCTGACACTTCACATCCACACAG